>VZRN01011464.1:2987581-3058931 GCA_013397935.1 Dasyornis broadbenti | reverse complement strand
TTTTTTTTTTTTTTTTTTTTCTTTGCCCAGCTGGAAGATTCTGCTAAGAATTCAGCCATGGATGCCTAAGGCATTCTCCAGCTGAAGCACGTTTCTCTGGGACCATTTCTAGCATGGGGATCAGGAAATCTGTAAACTGTGCAGCATCTTCATGAGGCCAACCATACTTCTCCACAAGCACATCAAAAAGGCTCCAAGGTTTCAACTTGGTAATGTGTCGGAGTTCTCCTGCAAACAGAAATATTAACAGCATTAGAAAAATACCTTGTTATCCATGTCAACGACTAATCCCTGTTCCGTTTTTCTCCCACTCTGCATTCACAGCACCTTGACCAGGCTGGGAATCATTGTTCAGGAAGGGCAGCACACACCATGCTTGCTTGAGGTCCTCAAAGGAGACAAGTATGTTCAATGTCAAAGCCAAGAAACTGTTCCTACAGCCAGCAGTATGTCACACCTGGACTCCACTGGTTCTTCCTGCTGTCTTCACTCTCCCGTGTACAAAGGCACTCATTCATACTCATGCTCACACCATGGCCAAACAACATTGCAGGCCTTTCCTTCACAATCAGCCAATGAACCCAAATTTCACAGAATCTGCTCCAATTCCAAGACAGAGGTCTCAGAAACACAGGTCCGTGCCTTCCTACGTGGCATTCGCCAGCAATGCAGCAGAGCACCGATTTCACCAAGCTGAGCAAAGGTTTGGTACTCCAGAGATTCTGCTCCATCTCCCAGGCAAATACCCCCAGGAAGCTTGGTCTGAATCCTTCCTGAGAGGGAAGCCCCTACTGCTGCCCAGGTCTCTTTCAACCAACCACCAACACAAGTGGTGGCAGCAGCTGCAGGACTAGAGTTTCCTCAAAGAGCGGGACCTCCCCAATCTGGCAATGTGTCCCAGAACAAAAGGAAGGAGGCAAGAACCCTTCTGCCATTCAAGACAGCAACACTACCCAGGTCTGTCCACAGGTCATCCAGCATGGTGGGGAAGACTCCTCAGTTTCCTGCTCTTCCACTGTGTAGGAATGAGGCCCAAAGCCATGAGATGTGCCAAGAAGTACGTGGTGAAGGGATTACCGTGCGTAGGAGAGGGGCAAGCAGTTGTCAGGCCGGATGACCCTCACTGCTGCCATCAGGAGGGAGTGATATTGAGGTGTCACCTTGCATGAAACCCACAGCCTTTGCAATCCAGGCTCTCAATTTCCCTCATTTACATGTGATGTGGCTGCCCCCTCACCATTCATTATGGCAGTAACAGGGAATTTTTAACAGCTGCACCTCCACTTCTCCCAAAAGTGTAAATCTGACATTTGAAATCCTCCTCGGAGAGGATGAGAATAGTACCCCACCTTGCAGACAAGTCAACAGGCTTGCTCCTCTCTCCTCCCCAAAGCAGGGACATCTCTTGGTAACATCTGCATTCTGATTGTCTCAGATCATGCCCATGAACATCTGTATGTAGTGCTATACACCTGCACTTCATAGATCCAGTGCATTTATCACCAACAATCTAATGAATCTTTGACCTCTTGCTTCAACAAACTACACTAGTCATCAATGTGTGTGTTGAAGTTCTTACTGAATGTGAGCAGATTTAAGAGTGCCTGATCTGTTCTAATCAATAATTTAGTGCTGCCACACCCAGCCCCTCTGATCTCTGGGGACCAGCTGTAACATAAGGGCAGTTGTCTTCTGCCAGGTTTCTGTACTCTTAATGCAGCCCATGTCCATCTCCCTTCTTCTCAGGCATATATCCGTGCCAGACAGTCTCCACAGGACACTGCAAAAAGCACTTGAGAGACCCATGGTGCTTCTGCACTGAGGAGAGTGATAGGGTCTCACCCAATACTGGAGGCTGACCAGGCTTCACAAGCTCACTACACCACCTGGGATGGGGGTGTCCAGGCCACACTACTTGTAAGCCAACTGTTTTGTCAGCTTGGTGCTTGTCCTTGGTTGTAACCTACTGCCCATAAAATGCCATCAGACTTCAGCTCACAGGTCAGAGCTTCAGCACATCCCTGTGGCTTGTTCCAGGGCAGGAGATGTAATCCGTGTCCCAGTGCCTCAGAGGCTGAGCATCTCAGTGCAATGGATTAAAACCCCCTAAGGCTCAGCAGGCCCTGTTTCTGCTACCTCAGCCCTCAGCAGTGGGTCCTAGGCAGGGTGCAGTGCTTGAAAAGGCAGCTCTCCAGCTACCGTCACAAAGTCCCCACAAGAGCAAGTGTGCAAATGATCCATCACTTGCAAGCTAAAGAAGAGTCCTGCTGGTAACAAACTCAAGGTTGTGCTGCTCACAGCCAGGAATGTCAGAATAGGCCACATTCTGGTTTATGTATAACATTCACAGTACAAGCAAGTCCCGTAAGTACCCACAGACACAAAAAGGCTCTGCTTTGGGCACACAACTGCCCCAAGCAACAGGAAGGACAGCACATCTTGGAGCAGCACATTAATTTCCGGTCTCACTCTCAGCCTTTTAAATCTCTGTGCAACTCTGAAATTAAACTGCTGACAATCTTACCTTTTGGAAGGTTTCCAAAAATGTATATTGGTGACTACTTACAAGAACAGGTAGAAAATTATGTAACAGGAATGCATGAACTCAAATAATGCCAGAAAGTGATAGAAAAGTGACTTGTTACTGACTGCAGACAAAAAACTGCTATTAAAAAAAAAAATCTTGCCCATGGCTTCTTCATCTCCCAGCATTCATTGCAAGGGATGCCGTAATCATGTACCAAATTAGGCTTAGCTCTGGGGGAGGGTGGGTGTGTGTTCCCATCCAGCACTGTCTTCTTTGCACTCACATTTTGTCATTTCCAGCATATTTCCTCCCTCAGATCTGGTAAGATAAGACTGCACGATGAGGCTCCTGGTGCCACCGTGTTCTTGCTGTTTGAATACTCCTCATTTTGTGAATGCCCATGGCTAAGGCCAGCACAATATTCAGCAGAATTTTTCTGCTGAGGAACAAACTACTTTAGCACTGTGGACTGAAGTTTTCCACAAGGAATTCTGTGAGGCCTGTAAAAACACTTAAGAAGATAGGATACAGCAAAAATTATCTCTGTGTGGGCCACACATTATAGTGCTTCAGTTTTCAATAAGGATCATGATGCTAACTATGGAAACAAAATAGGGTAAGTAAAAGACAACACAACTCAGGTGGACAAAAAGTCTAAGAATTAGTTTTCATGTGGGTCCTTCTCATTTCCATCCTGAAGCAAGAGAATAGCACAGGAAATGGAGGTGTCTGCCAACGCATATTTTAATCTAGTTCAAAATGTTTGTACCATGTAGCTGGAGAGCAAGGCTGTACCTATATTTAAGGGAGAAATTAAAAGCACAGGCCCCACCAGTCTGGCACCATCTGTATTCAGGCCATTAGCATGAATTTTCAAGGAAGTGCTAAAAATGTAATAGTGAGAACTTCCTAAGAAAAGCTCTTTATTTGGATTTTTGATAGTGAAGCACACAGGAGATAATCCACAGAGGACAACGGAGTTGCCAGAGCTGTAAAACTCCTGTTGCCCAAGCAGAGGCAGCAATGATCCCTCTGAAAAATTGAATGTTAAGTCAGACGGAAATTACTAAAAAAATTTCTAAGGACCAGGAGGTGAAAATACTACTTAAACCTTTCTCTTCTGACTGTAATATAAAAAAAACAGAGCTAGTCTATGAAATTTGTCAGCGACAAATTTAAGTTGTGTCACCAGGCAAGAGAAGGATGGACTATTGAATAGTAAGACATGGATGATGTGAAGGACTGGGGAAGCAGCAATGGGATATAATCTGCTACTACAGATCTATGACATGGTTCCAGGAACTAAGGCAGCTGGTACAGCAGGTGGAAGCAAGGAGGGTGGAGGGAGCCTTTCCCTCCCTTCCAGGAAGGTAAATGAGCAGCCTCACAATGAGCGCTTCTCATTGTTCAACTTATAGTGGGCAAAGCCAGCACCTGGCCAGCATCTTGCACATATTTAGCTCAGAAGCAAAGAGGGCTAGCAAATACCAGAAAAAAACAGAAGGGACCAAGGTCTAGAAAAAACAAAAGGGTTTTACATTTTAGTGCCAAAACATATTAACAATTTTTACAGTCAATATAGCTTTCATGAAGACACTGGAGGAAAGGACTCCCTGGAGCTATTACTGGGCTCAATAAAGATGAGACCATATAAAAGCATGTGAGCATTTGTGTTAGTGCAAGAAGTAACTTACAAATGCTTTTCCTCCTTTAAATGCACCCTCCTATTTGAATGTCACAAACTGATTCAGGCAATTACTGAGAATGGACTTGATCCTGTAAACTCATGAAGTTACTAACATCTTTCTTTTTGTGCCTGTGACCTTCAGTAGCACAACTCAAATTTTTAAAGCATCTCTCTGAGGTCAAACTTGCTTATGGACAGGAGCAAAACCCCAATGGTGATTTCTTGATTTTCACCCAAGGCTAATGTTTTCAAAACAGGAGCTCACAGCAAGATTTCTCAGCTTACCGTTACACCACAGCAAGAAATTCTCCCAAGACCCTGAGGCCTGTGCCACAAGGCTTCTGATCTCCAGTGCTCAGGCCACAAGCACATGAGTTCAAAATGCAGCAGCTTGCTGGATGACTCTGAAGCCTATCCCTCATACTCTGCCAGCCCACCACACATAAATCCCTGCTGGGGACACCAGAGGCTGGCAGTACTGGGGTAGCCAGGGAAACAGAAAAGGATACCTGGTGTCTGATGCAAAGAAAAGATGCTCAAGTGAGCAGGACGCTTGCCACCTCCATTTTTCCTCCACAAAGCATTTCAGTTTCCCCAACTTGCAACAGTAGAAGAACCGGTATGATCTGAAAATGCAGCTTGGTTTGTTACTCCTTTGTCTTGCATTTGAGATTCTCTGGTTTCAGTAGAAACAGGTGGGATCCAGTCTACTTAATATTCCACAGCAAATTCGCACTTACATTTTGTGTGGTTGGTGAACCAAGCCTTTAATCCCACCTTAATTCCCATCCTGTGGATTTAACACACACCCCTAGTGCCTCTGAGGAATGTTACTGAAATTCAGACCCTAGAGAACAGCAGTGACACTCTGCAGATGAAGATGCCCATGGAAGCACCAGAAAACTCTCCTGCCAACCTTGCAGTTACTGAGTAACTGTAACATTTTACAGGTCACATTTTACAGTTCTATGACATCATTAGAAAATAGCAACCCATCTGCTGTAAGGTGAACACCAGGAATGTGAGATACACTCCAGCAGTTGCAATCCCTGTCTGGAGGTGCTGCAGAGTATCTCGTGCCCAGCCCTCTTACTGCTTTATACATTTACAGACCTGTGGGCCTCTAGTTTGTAGATCTCAATTACCAGGAGATTGTGTAAAGCCTGCTGATACAGCCTCTCTCTCTGCCTGCCATGGCAGCCAGCTCCTGAAGCTCACTGCCTGCTGTGCAGGGAAGCACTTGTTTTAAAGCTATCCTCTGCAAATTTCCCTGGCTTTCCACCAGCTCTTACATGGTGGGTGCTGCAAACAGCAGCTCTGTCTTCAGCTTATCCACTGACTTCCTTATTATGTAAACCTTTTCAATTCCTCCAGCAAACCTCTACGCACCACACTCAAGAGCAACAGGCATTTCAGGCTCCCCCAAAGGGCAGCTACTCCCCCCTTGATCATCACTGCTGCCCTTTTCTGCACTGCACCACCATTAACAGCCTCCATAAGGACACGGAGGCATGCGGAGGTCCCTGCTCTACCAGAAGTAGCCAGCACAGAACAGGCAGCCCTCATGCATGGGAGGGTGAATCCCTGAACATGTCCAGCCCCATGACCCTGAGCTCCCATATCCCAGCGCCACCGGCTCAGCCCCCAGACACTGACACCTCAATGCAGCTGTTGGGCCATGCCAGCCCAGGCCACGGCACAGCTCAGGCATGTAGAGCCACGGGCAGGGCAATCCACAGCTCTGAGCAGCAGGACAGTGCCCTCCCTCCACAGCTGTGGCTGGATGTTCCCCCACCATGTACCAGGATGTTCCTGACAGACCCTGTCCCTCCATACAGTACAGTGCTGTCTCATATGCCAATGGGATGGAAAACACTTGAGGCATCGCTGCATTCTTTCACGTTTCAAAAAACCTGCCTTAAAGAGCAGCCTGGGCAAAGACAAAGTTCCAGTGCTTGGCACACACCCATCTGCTCTGCCTGCTCCCCGAGTGTGACAGTCGCCACACTCAGCCCAGTGTCCACTGCCCAGGTATTCCCTTCCCACCTCTGTTATTTCTTACCAGTAGCACTTGCTGGGCCACCACAAAGCTGCTGACAGATGATTTTCCACCACATTACAAGCTATGCATCACCTGAGTCCTCACACTTACATGAACATTAGACAACAGATTCACACTGACACTTGTTAACATCCACACTTTGCTGAGTACATCCCCGAAAGACTTTTAAGTGAAATATTGAAATGAATACTGCAAATTGTGGCTTTTCCCAGAAAGCCAAGTTTACACCAAAGTTCTTCCTTAGTAAGAGCTCTCCATTTAAATGGATATATTTCTTCAGTACCCATAAATGAATATATTCTCCTTTTGGATAGTATTATGCTTTAAATTAGTGTTGCATAAATACCGTTACCTTTTTTGGTGAAAAACTCCTTGGAATATTTCCCCAACATAGCGTATTTTCGAGGGATTTTTCCCAGCAGTTCAATGATCAATGCTATGTGGTCTGCATTGGAGAACATTGCCAGCAAAACAGAAACATACAACAGTTTAATCAGTACATTGCATGCACACACTAACACTGGCCCGGTACAGACAGAAATAGATTGATCCTGGTAAAAAACACAGGTGCACACTGCTCGCTCAGTGGCTACTTTGGAAAGAGGCTTTTCAGCAAAACTACCTTCTCAAAACAATGTTTGTGTGTCAGCTGCCACAAACAAGTTTTGCCATGTAATTTAAAATGTACCAATAGTTATTTTTCAGAACATTTGGGTAAGAAAAAAAGAAATTTTTCAGAAATTCCTGGGCATTTTTGCTTTTCAAAAAGAAAATTTTGTGGTGTGATTTCAGGAAATGCTCCTCACTGGGACATGCTACAACCAGCAACAGCAATTCCACTTCTGTCTGCATCACGGCACCTTTCAAAAAGAAGAGGTACTACCTCTGCGATTGAAGAATTCCCGAGAATATTTTCCAGATAGAGCAAAGTGCCTTGGGATATTGCCTAGCAGCTCTATGATGTGTGCTATGTGGTCTATGAGGGAGAGAAAAAAAGGATACGGGAGTGGAAGGGGCAGGGAAAGGATGGGATAAAAAAGAAGAGGAAAGAAACTGGAATTAGTAAAAAATCAGAAATAGTTTCAAATCAACAATGTTTGCAGCAAATCCATGCAGAGGTTTCCAGGATCAGCAGAGCTCTGGCATCATTAGTAGTATTTAGGAATAATGAATGATGCCCACATTACCACTGCAAAGAGCATTTACAAGCAAACAAGCATGAAAATGGACAGGTATACAGATGAAAGCAGGAGTTAACTCTGATTTAAAAAAAATAATTAGTAATTGCCTAATTCAAATAAAAATACACATGTAAACATTATTCCAGTGTCACTCTTATAAAGAGAAAATACTATCAAGTTCAAATTTGTAGTTTCTTTTCTAAACTAAAATGTTGTTATTTTCAATCAGGTTTCCACACATATGCAATCTTACAAGAAGGGCAGTTTAATTCCTTCAGGCAGTTGTTAAGTAGATGAATATCTGCAGAAGGGAGTTTTTGCCCACCCACTGCTAGTGGTGGAACTTAAAACTAAAAAGAAAAAAAATCATATTTATATTCTGAAAACAACGCGTATGAACAGTTCTACTCAAATACAAAACTTAAACCTCACTGTAAATTCACTGGAAATTTAAGAGGAGGAGTATGAAAACATGAAGAAAGTCTTATAATATCTCAGAAGATTCATACCTTCATCCCTGGAATAGTCTTCACCAGAGTGTGGCTCAAACAAATAATCTCCAGTCGCCAGCTCAAATGCCTACAACATAACAGACACTGTTATGAGTATTTCAGATGTAATGTTTTTGATCGTAACATGTCAGCAAAACATCACAAGTATCTCAGAAGCGAGAGGGAATTAACATTCACAGTTCGAGACCTACGACTGAATCTAAGATAAGGAGAGGCCACTTACCTGGGGACCATCATTCCTGCAGTGCAGCAGCAGCACAAAGCCAGGCTCTGCAGAGAGCCCCGTGCACGCCTGCGGCCAGAGGTGAAACCCCCCAGGTGCTCCTGGCCCATGCAGCCAGGATGAAGGAAGGAAATCACACAGGGCTGGAAGTGCAGCCCCTACCTGCAGCCCCCAGCCCAGAGCATCCCAGCGGTGCTGACACGCTCAGAGCAGCACCAGGCTGCTGACCAAGTGACTCCCAACAGTGCGGCTGCACCGGTGTGGGGAGCACCATCGGATTGTGCCAGTGTTAAATACAGCTTTACAGACTCATGTGTTGTCTGGTGATCGTGTTAAGTATTTCTGAATACATGTTAGGTATTTCTAAATACAAAGCAAGAGCTACACATGTATCTGAAGGCTATTTACCTGTCGGACTGCATGATGGAGACTCAACTAAAACAGTCTGAATCACAAATAAAATCCATTTATGACTATAATTAATCACTTAAAGTTAGCCAACAGAGTAAGCTTCTTTGATTACTCTAAATCTAGAAGAGTTTTTTTAAAAGTATTTTTGTTGAATCAGATGTCATCAAAGTAAATACTTCAATGATGGGGTAAACGGTGCGATGGACACTGACAGGGAATCCAGAACAGATACCAAGACATCGGATCCCCTCAGGGCATGGCAATGCTTCCATGGGATGCTAACCTTGTGTTAGGTCAGAGCAAAAGCGAATTTCTCTTGATGGGTGTAATGAATATGAAAAGCTGCAAGGCACTAAAGCAACAATGAGAGCCCCTACTTGTGTACAGACATGGATTCATCTGGTCTAATTTGTTAAACTATTCTCTTTCAGCTCTGGCTCACCAATTGCCCAAGCACCCACAGGAATCTAATTCTTTCCAGGTGGTTTAAACATTAAACTATTTTCCATGTGCAAGACAGGGGAAAACACCTGATCCAGAAAAGCATTCCAAAAATGAGGCAGAGCTTCCTGGCACAATTCTAGGATGGGATTTCACTCCATTAGAATATTTACTACAAAATACTTGTCTCCTGAAAATAGACCCGTTTCTGTTCCTATTTATAATCTGGAGTTGTTAAATCACCTGTAAATTTAGCCTGTTTATGAGCACTTGGCTTCTTCAAGCTGTGAATTCCAGTGTCATCCAAGTGGGCTACAGCCAACATAACTCACTGCCATCACACATAGCAGCCAAGAAAACAAGAACACCCCTTGTTGACATTTCTGTTGATCCTATGAACAAGCCTTTAATTTCTCAAGTTACTATCACTAATAAATGGTCATTCACTGTTTGTCTTATTCTACTCTTAGCTCAAGATTGACAGTTTTCATTTTACAGCTGAAAAAAATCTGAAGGACTTCATAAAATACCGGGTTCCTAAACTGAAATAAATTTTAAGAGCAGCCAGAAGAGATTACTGGGAGAAATCTCTAAACACAACACAGAGAACTTTGTTATTCTGAGATCAGACAGAGAAGACCCAAGTGTCCTCTCTGTATTTCATGGGAATATGTATATTCATAGGAAGCGCTGGACCAGCTTTCCTAGGAGAGCACACATGGGGCTCATTTCTGAGGACAATGAGAAATTCATTGCTATTAAACACAGATCCCTGGAAAAGAACAGAAATGTAGCTGAAATTAGCCACAAAGGTAGACTACACAATAATACAGTTTCTGTCCCAAAAATGAAATATTAATAGCTCAATATGTCTGCATGGGTCTAGAAAGATTAAACTGGAAAACTGTTTATAGAGAAGCACAAGAGGTAAGCATACTGCTGTGATACTCTGAATTTGAGATCAATCTGTGTATCACAAGACCCTCTCATAGATTTGGGATATTTATACCACCCTCTCACTGAACAAAAACTAAAGCTTTTCAAAATGATAATGATGCTTCTTTTTTCCTTTTTATAGAACTCTGACTCCATGCCCAGGATGGGCTGGGGCCACAGCACTTCACACATTTGATTTTCTGACTCTCCCTATAGCAACAGAACAACATCTCAGATGCACACAAGGACAGTCCAGATGCAGGTGCTATGATAAATATTTGTAATGATACGTCTTGGCATCCATGGAGGACAAAGTCTCACAGGTTCATCTGTGGCAAACTGGTAATACGTTCCCAGGTATTTTCAGGATGGACTGGCTACATAGTTGCAAGAGATATGAAATTAATTTGTCCTCGTTTAAAACAGTATAAAACCCAGACCTGGGTTTTTATCGCAAACAATCAGCACAGGAAATACATTAATAAACACATAAATGGCGTTAAGAAAGACAATGACATCTCTGGATGGTATCAGTGAGAGTTGTTCTGCTCCTTAAACTGATGTCCAAAGGTGTGGTGCACTGGAAAGCCTGTGCCATTACCGAGCCAGTGCCACTGAAGAGCAGCTCTCTGCTGCTGGATACTGAGAGCCACAGCTTTGGCTGTGGAACTGCTGCTGCTCTGCCCTTCCTGGGCATTCTCGGTACTTACGCACACTTTACACCCAGCTGTAGGCACATAGAACCCCCAGTGTCCGTAAGGGAGGTCACTCACACTCTGTGATGACACAAGGAGGCCGAGACCCCAAGGGCAGCACAGTGCCCACAGGTCTGGTCTGCCCAACTGTGACCAGTCTGGGGCCACCAGCATGAGAGAAACCCTGTCAAAGTGGAGGAAGACCAGGGAGGACCCGGCCTCAGGTGCTATGGGGGCAGAGGATGCAGGAGGGAAAGGCCGGGCTTGCTCAGGGAGAAGGGGGGATTTAACTGCTGCACTCCACTGCCTGAATGCAGTAGCAGAGAAGAACAAGATGCACTCTTCCCAATGAAAGGACAATAGAGAGTAGACAAGGCAGCAAGATGGGATATTCCAAACAAATATAAGGAAAAAAAGATTCTTTCATGAGACTGGCTGAGTACTGAGACAGGCTGCTCAGAAAGGCTGTGGAAATGCCATCCTGACAGGTATGTACCCCTCAGCTGGATGAGGCTCTGACTGACCTCATCTAACTTTGACAACAATCCTTGTTCAAGAAGGAGGCAGATACTGGAGATCCTTTTAAACCTAAATTTGTCTATAATTGCTGTAAGGCTACAAATATAGTCTAACCATATTTACTTACTTCCCCTTTGAAAGTATTAATTTCTAAAAACTAGTTTCTTGACGGAAACTCCAACTTTAAAATACCATGACTTTTTTTACTTAATGTTGACATTTACCTCAACGGAAGTCAGCACTTCATTTATTATATGGAGATAAAAAATGAGATACAGCAGACTCAACATATGGTACAGAAGCCCAAGGCAACCATCCATCCTTACTGACTGTTCTGGCAATTTCTGCTTACCACTTTCCTAAGGTTATCACAGAAAACCAGTCTAGACTGCTTTTCTCCATCTGCAGATGGTGAACATTTCATGTAAATGGTTACACTGCTGTTTTACAGGCTCTGGAGTGGCTCTATTTCTTCCCTTCCACACAATTGTATGTGAACCTATCACAGTACAGAACTGGTGGCATCACTATTGTATATAATGGACCCATATCTAACCACACAACTGGAAATAGCTACGTTTTCACTGTGTGACAGCTGTGTACTCAATCTGGTGATTGAAAAATGGATGTATGCCTAGGGAAAGCTGTCTGGGAGAGGACTGGAGAACAATTCACTTGGACTAGATCAGCCTCCCTGAATTAAAGCTGCAGCTGAAAAAGAACAACAAGCTATAGGCCAGAATTATTATTTTGACAGATGAGATGCGGCTCTTGGCCAGAGCTTCTCTGCCCCAGCTGAAATGAAGAAATGTGAATGAGATGACTGTAACTGCTTTAAAAATAGGCCTGGTTTTAAGAACACTGTTCCACAGGTCAGTGGGAGCATGGAAAGAAGATCAAAAAGCTTTTTAAGATACACATACCAGCTGATAGTTTGTTCTCCCATGGACATCTCCCTTTGATGAGCCAGCCAATGGGAAGAGTATGAAAGGCATTTTGCATGGTTAGTGCTTGGTAAGAAAGGCCAGATATACAAAACAGAGACCTGCATGGGACACTTGGAAAGGAAACGGGGTTCTTTTATTTGCTGTACTCTGATCTTGGAAGCATGCACATACTGAGTGGTTGCTTTGGAAAGTCAGCTCCTCTGGGAAATCATTTTCTGTTGAGTGTCTTAGGTTGTCCACCCACCACCTTCAAAAACGGGTGCACAGCGAGTAATAACAGCATTCTGTACTGTATCTGCCTACTGAAAAATATGTGCATAGCAACTTCAGCTTTTTCTCCCCTCGAAATCACATTTCTGATTTTCCATTTTTCTTCAAAATACCGCTTCTGTGCAGACTGAAGCTTGTCATCACACCTTTGGTATGTGCCACTCACACATACTAGCATGATGATACTCATGATCCCATGGAGACATGATCATTTTTCCCTGCTTACAACAGTGGAAGAGTAGTTAAGGACAGTTACTTCTCCACTCCACATTACAGAACATCATACAAAGAAGTAAACTGGGGACACAAGCCTGCAATTTACCTGCAAGCACTTACATGTAGTGTAGGTTTAATTTTAACATCATAAGTTACAATATCTTGCTCATTCTTCATTCTGTTCCTCGGAGTTCTCTCACATGAACGGAAATGCCCATAAATAAACCCCACTGCTGTAAACTTGCTTGCCTTGTAGTAGCATGTCCCTTGTTTTGAAAGCTCTTTGCCTGTCCCCCTTTTCCTCACACTTGGTAGTGTTTTCTTTCATCATCTGTATTCTCTTTGGGTAGATAAAACACCAAGTACAATTTTCACCCTCTCTGACTTCCTGCTGATCTACAGCTGTGATCTACTTGCTAGGTCTTATTGCAAAGAGAAGATATTGCAGGAATCACAACTCTCCCCAAAAGCCACCTCGGAGAAGTGTTAAAAATATTAAGTCTTGTTCATGTCCCAGCCTGTGACACAGTCACCTCTTCACCAAAGCTCAAACAAAAGGTAAGGAACAAAAGCCAGATGATGAGATTTATCACTTCAAGTGCTTTTCTTGTCTCCAATCCAAGGAGAATGATCAAGGAAAAGAAATGGAATCATGGTGCTTGCAGTCACTTCCAGAAGCAATACAAAGGGATGCCGTCTGCCAGTACTAATTCCCTTATCTTGCCAGGATTTCTTGGCAGCAGCAGTGGAGTACTGTGTTCCATGTTTTCCAGGATTTAGGAAATGCTAAATCACTCAGTGTCTATTCAGTTTCTGCTCTAAAGTAAGCAACCCTGTCAATACTGTTATAATGTGGAAGTTCAAACTGATACAATTAAGTCATCAAGAGTGTTTTTAATCCTGTCAAAGGTACTGCTGGCTCCAAATCTACTCCTTTTTTTGAGTGAAAATGAGAGATGCACCTCCCTATTGGCAGAATTAAATTAGGCCTTAGAACATATACAAGAACAGCAAGGGAACATGTAGAATTTAGTCAATGTGGAGAGATCCCAGTGTTTAGCTTTCCATGAGAGCAGCTGAGTATTCCACTTAAACGGGCCACAGTGTTAAATGAAAAATAAAAGGGCACTATATAATTTCCCTAGCCAAACTTGTAAATGTCCAACAAATGACAACAACAATCATTCAGACCGAGGTCACAAAGTCGAGGAAAAAAATATAAGTTACACTTTGTTGCATTCTTTGCTGAGCACTGAACAAGCAAACAACTCCACCAAGATCTGGAAAGGCCCACTGACATCTGACCTCTTTAACTGGCTTCACAGCACTTCATGCATGCATTGATAAGCCTCCAAAGATATGCATCGCCTTCTTTTTTTCCCTTTTTTAATTTGTTTTTTCTTAGAGACTCTGCGACTCAGATCACCTGAGCAGAGGACTGGTACTGGTCTGAGGATATTCACATTCATCCTTTGAATGTGATTTGAAGAAGTTTGGGTACAAGAATTGGGCCATGTCAAATTATCTAAAATTAGAAGATTCAGCTCACAGGCTGCTGGCTTGCAATGCTACTTATTCACTGACATAACACCAAAGAAGCAGCACTGTAAGGTTATTAGCGCTGAGTTATTTTGCCCTCCTTTGCTGTTTGGGTGAAGTCCTTACCTGGCTCTGATTACGTACATTTCCAGCACAAGTAATCCTGATCAGAAACTGGCTAGTCCCATACTAAAGTCAACACAAATAAAATGGGATTATTCTTTCCTGGAAGCTGCATCAAAACCATCTGGCTAGACAAAGCCATCCCAAGCTAACAGAGACCAGAGAAGGAATGCTCTCCATGCAGACACAATGTACCATGTCCAAGAAGATTCACAAGGGGGTATCCTGGTAGTGGCTGTGCACACAGGAACACAGACACTTCGCATGCTCAGGGCCCATTTATCAGAGGCTTTTGTTCAAAAAAATCTCACCTTCATCATTATTAAAGACTGTGTAAAACTGACAGGCAAACGGTATGATGAAAAAAGCTGAGATAAAACACAACCTCTGCGCTCAACACACTTTATGCCATAAATACAAGCCAATACAAGAACTAGCAGCTGGGCTACTCATGGCCAATGCTATCCTATACTCAGTGAGAAAGATTTCATTAGCAAGCAAAAGGTAGTGAAAACCTTATGCTGAAATGGGCATCTATAAAGCACAAGATCATGTTAAGACCCCAGGTGAATCCTGGTACCAAGCATTCCAAGTCATCCTTCATAAAATCCAGGATACATGAAAAGATTGGTGTGTTTTATATACATATAAATCTCTTACACAGAAACCCTATGGACACTAAATTCCAAGACAGGCCTTTTTTTTTTTTTTTTGTAATTTTTTAAATGGAGATATGAGCTAGAATATCTGACACAGCAATGGATAAAAAATACATGGAGAAAATAATCTATTTTGCAAGTTAAGCAGTATTCACATGTGCTTGGTGCTGTCACATTAGGCAAAGTATGGATGGAGGGAAACTTGCGAAGAAAAAAAGTAATGGAAATACTGCTAGACCACTCCTTTTACACAGTACTGCTTCCAAAAATGTCCTTAATGAGTCTGGACTTGTACAAACAAAGTCATCTCTGCTCTCCTTTGAGAGTCCTGGACAACATGGCTAACAGGGTATATGAGCTGTATTTTGGTTGAAAATAAACATGTCCTACTCCAGCAGTCAATGCCTTTGAAAACACAGTAAACATTATGGAACAAAGTGAATTAAACACGGCACAAGAGCAAGATAATCTAGAAGGGCATTTTCTGAACCAAATCTAGGTACAGCAAGGAAACCAAACATGACACAGCAAATGGGGCTGTAAGTGGCATTAAAACACTTTGGAATATCACAGTTCTTGACTTCTTTAAGGATTGGAGAGATTCGCATCATCATTTCTGAAGACAGCCTAAATAAGTTATTTGGGAGTTTGCAGTTCCACATCAGGAATGTTTTCCCGGCCGTTAATCTCTGCTACAAGTCCTCTGCAGAAAGAGCTATTAAGGTCTTCAGGGCAATCCCTACCTCAGAGCTGTTTCCCATCTGATACAGGATCAGCATCCACAGTGCTCTGACCCATTTTCTCAGCCACACAGCAATGAAAGCAGATTCGGAGAGTTTTCAAATGATAAGGTTTTTCTATGAGCTTGAGAGGCTGCTCTATTTTTTTCACACAACTATACAATGATGGCAACTGAATTCAACAACTGTATGTCAGTGCTGTAATGTTATAAAATTTCTACTGCATTTCTTAAGGGCAAAAACCTAATGACTGTGGCAGAAGACAGAATTACACCACTTCTGCCTCAAATCCTTTACTATCTGCAAAGCTTACATAACAACAAAGCAGAAATACATTTTTCTCATTACAATACTGTGAATGTGAGTTAAGATATACCTTCAGTGGCAGTGATGTTTTAGGCTTTTTTTCCTCTCCTTGAGTTTGAAGAAAGCAGTAATGCTTATATAACTTGGAGGAGAAGTTGTGATAGGCTGGGCAACCCCAAGTATTGCAAGAATATTATATTCCTTAGGTGTGATGCTGCTTTTAAGTACCCTGCTACCTTTAAACACAGTTCTAGATAGACCTCAGCCTGCTTTGTGTGCCTTTAGCTACACGACTAAAAGACTATAAAAGACTATAAAATTAGCAGCGATATGTACAACTTAAAAGAAAGACGAATATAGGGCGTCTCATAAAATAAAAAGTTACCACGTTCAACTGGGGTTTACAAAATACTAGATAACAGAACAGAAAGTCTCTATAATAATTTTGTAGTTAGTTAAGAGAAGAATAACTGAAAGAATTAAAGAACAAACTGTGGAATATTTTATATGCTTTGTTTTCAATGTAATAGAGAAATTCTCCATTTTGTACCCAAATGAAAGAGCAAATTTGGAAATGGATGGGTTTTCTGTGTACTAAAGGAAAAGCTAGTATTAAACTCCAGAGAAAACATACTTTAATTTCACTTATGGGTTAGTTACTTTTAACACATGGTCTGCTGAGCTTATAAAATCTGTAGGATTTTATGTTCCTTTCAATCCTCCTCCTCTCCCTCCGAGCTGTGTAGTTCTTCTCATCACCCACGCCTGCAAACTGTGTCTAGTATTGGAGTCTTCTCCTCCTCCTCCTCACACATTTACTCTTATCAGACGTGTATTTGTAAAATATAAAGATTTGATTAAGTTTTCACTTTTAAAATAGGCAAAGGTATTTCTAAATTTATTTTTTGGAAATACATACTATCTTTAATGAGAAGATGCATGCAGCTTGTTCGTCCTCAGAGAGATATTACAGAGTGTTTCAGAAAGCTGCATGACTAAGTTTTTACTTTTTCTGTTCTCTAAAGACTCTTAAAAAGCTATAATTTCAGTTCTGTGTTAAAACTAATTCTACAGAATGTTCCCACATATTTTGCACTAATAAACTGAATTCCTTCGCTTCAAAGTTTAGAACCAAGCCTAATCTGATCCATATTTTCATTGCACTTGGCACCAATTTAAAGTATTTCACTGTTTCACTACTTTACACAAGAAAAAGGAAAGTAATCACAGCTAACAGTAGCACAGATTCTGAAACTAAAAGGAAACAAGAAGTTGTACTTTTTCAGTTACATTTTGTCCTTTAAAGTAGACATATATTTTCTCTCTAAACTTGCATGTTTCTGACTACAAATTTAAAATGCATCACATGAAAATTAGAAATGCTCTCCTAAATATTTCCTTTTGATTAAGAAGGCTTGAGAAATTGAAAGAAATAGAAGAAATCATCAGCAGCTATCTGATACAACATAATTTATGATAATGCATTTGTGTCAAATTGTCAAAACCATCTCTATCAGGTTTCCTCACTAAATAAACAACAGTTTTCAGGAGGTCTACTCTTGTAAAACACACATTATATTGTTCTTACCATACACGCTGTACTCCAGATATCAGCAGGTGTACTGTAACCTGCTCCTATTAAAACCTCTATGGATCTATATTGCCTTGTCTGGATGTCTTCTGTGAAGTGTTTATGCTAAAATAGAAAGAACCACATTAATAAAAAAAGAAGGACAATAAAAAGACCTGTTCTAAATAGTGAACAGCTAAAATGATGTAGTTACACTTACCACCCAGCAGGCATTCCCCAGGTCAGCAATTTTAACTCTAATTTTATCTGCATTTCTTGGGTCCAGTGGATTCACCAGTAAGTCAGCAGCACGAGTTTTTGCTAACACAAGCAAAATGCAGAATAGTTAGTATGTTAAGCCTACTATTCATTATCTCTAAGCAATTTCGCCTTGACACTTCATTCAGTGTTGTCATACACTGAAGACATCAAAATAATTTGCTGAACGTCACAAGAAATTAAAGCAATATAAATAGGATTTCTTACCGTAATTTCTAAATATCCTTATACATTTGAAGTGCAAATTGTTTGCATTCTTTAGCTGCCAAATGACTATTACTAGACTATCCAGAGGAGCTTCTGAGCAAAACCAGTGTATATGTTTCCCAGAACAGATTCAGACAGAAAATGTTAAAACTCAGACTCCAAGAACTCACCCACTACACACAAGAAAGGTATGTTCTTGGAACAGTTTGGTTGAGAAAATAAATCCTGCACTTCTACGCCTGGCTACAGTAAATTGAATCTGTCTGGATTTTTTTTTTTTTTTTTAAAACCTATCCCAAGGGGTAAAGTAGAAGACTCACCGAAACCTGGCTAATTTGAGAGCCTAGAGGACTGTCATCCTTTTCACAAAAAATTCAGCATTCAAAATTCTCTGAAGGTCCTATTTGCATCAACTATGACCCAGACTAAAAAGGCAGAACTTTAATCTAATTAATCTTGCAATCTTTTGAGGCTCTTGGGACACTGAAACCTTAACACAGCCTGGTGGAGGTGCTGCTGTTCTCTGTTTTGACAAACCACCTGCTAGTTCCTAAACTGCATTGGAAAGAAAGCAGATGACCTGAAGGCAAAAGACAGACCCAGATATCCCAAATCATAGGGCAGCACAGGACTGAGCTCAGTTTCCTTGTCCCAAAGCTACAAAGACTAAATTGGAAATTGATGGTAAGATGAAAAGGTACTAGATCCAAAAGCACTTGTGACTCCAATGATCTGTTAAACTGGTGAAAGACTTGGAAGAGGACAATACACCAGACATGGGACAAGGACAAAAATACTGGATGTCTAATGGTGAATTAGGAGTGACTGAAATCAGATGGGGATCTTCAACTGCTGGCAAGGGAAGCCTGAATAAGTCATCAGAGCACTGAATACTGGCCAACCAGAAAAGAAAGTGGCAGGGTCCACCAGAGGAGAGAAGGAATGAGAATACAAGAGTAAATAGCAAAAGGCAGAGTGGGCAGTGACCTCAACAACAGCCCTCTAAAAAAGCTGGAATGGAGTCCAAGACTCAAGCTTATAAAAAGCACCAACTTAAGGATAGAAGTAAAATACTCAAAAGACAGGAACTAGTAAAACTAGTAAGCTCAAGACTAAAACCTTCCCTTAAAAGCATGCTGCATAGTACAGTGTAGTTTTTTTTTTTTAAACACAATCACATGCATTACTCAAGAAATAACAGGACCCTTCTCAGTTCAGTAGTCTCTACATCAAAAAAAAGAAAAAAGACAGTGCTAGATAAATCCTTCCCACACATCTTGTTGAAGGACTGCAGTAAATAAAGTGGAATGAAGTGGGGGGAAAAAGCCTCATGACTAAGACATCTGGCTATGGCATTAGGCACTAGCTTTCTTATAATGCTTATGTCCTGTCTCTTCTGAAAGATGAATTCTTGGATCCTGAATTTGATAAACATGGATCATTCACAACTGAATGTGAAGTCAGAACAGTGTATCTTTTATAAAGTATTCACAGAAAAAGCATCCAAAGAAGCTTAACCTGTGCACAAAACTAGTGAGCACTTCTGCGTCCTAGTTCCATAAAAATTAAGAAATATCACCTTAATTCTCACAGTCTCAGCATGACAATGTACTTAGCAAACATTCAAACACTGGAAGGAGGAGGAGGAGAGTCGTGAGGAAATTACAGATTTATCTTTAGGGCACTTGGTCACGCAGTGAAAACTTGAAAAAGGTAACAACTGCTCATCTACTAAACACAGATTGGTTTGTGCACTGAATGAGGCAACTACCCCAAAAAAATGAGACCATGTCACTTAATAATGCATTGCGATGCCTAGAGAAAGAGGAACAAATAAAAGCCTACTTCAGTACAAGAAAAGGACACTAAAGATATGGTGAAAAATGGTGTAGCACCATTTACAAATATTGAATAACCTCTAACTCTCATATGCTGCTTCCTTCTAAATACCTTCATCTGTTTTATTACTGTTATACTCAATGTTATTACTGATGACATTAATATCTGGAACATTCAGCTTTTCCTTTTTCTACAAAAAAAGGGAACTCTCACTGAGAATTTACTCTGTCTTCTTTCTTTGCAAGAAAGGTGTGTGAACTGATGGGATAACATCAAGGAGGAATAAAGTAGGTTTGTTTCTCCAGCTATGGAGATAAGCTGTTTTCATGAGGACAAAACCAGCTTTAATCTCTGGAAGCATGAGGATTTTACACACCACCCCAGAAAAACAGCAGTGGAGTTTTTCTGCCTATATACAGCTAGCAGAACAAAAGAAGAAACTACCAGGCATCTAGAAACCTCCTGCATTTTGCTTCAGGGACTTCAGAGTGTACGGAGATGGACTAGAAACTTTATTTGCCTGGATCTTACAGAAATGTAGTTCTGTTGAGCCGTATTTTATTACGTATTTCTCACCTTACCTGTCAGACCCTGTAATAAACTGTGTGAATTGCTCTTCTAAAGTCTTAAACCAAGAAATACTGCAAAATGCTTGACTGCATTTTTCAATACAGCTCTATTTAAATTTAGTAACTTCATCTGTGACAATGCTGATCTTAGTGATCCTCGCCCTAAGCTCTCATTTTCTTCTATCCGCTTACAGATTTAGACTCTCAGTATTTTCTTTATTAAAGTTGAAACCCATATATTTATCATTTAACCACTGGCACTATAAATAAGACCTATGTGTAATACCCTGAAGCTATTTAATTCAATGGCAAAAATCCAGCTCTTTGCAATGACACCAAGATTTCACCTTCCATGCCTTCAAATGGATTTACAGCCAAAAGTTTTGGATTGAAGCGGTTGTGATGGCCAGAATTTAAATGTCCAAAACCATGCTGAATACAGAGAAGCCATAATGAGTTGAGGGTTGGCAACCTGCCCTGTTGAGTTTTAATAAAAGGGTAAGACAGGAACTGTTTGACACAGAAAAAATAATTAATGAATGAAAACACAACATATTATAGAATTTTTCAATATGACTGAGAAAAGATGTGACAAGAAGTTACAGATAGAAGCTGCAGCCAGACAAGTTCAAACTTGCTGCAATTCTTCTAAAACAACTCAGGGTACCAAGCAGTGAAATACACTTCAATCACACCAGATTATAATTTCATTTGTCCAAATCAAGAGCAGGTATCTCTTTGAAAAGTATGTTTTAAGCCAACAATAAAGGCTACTGGGCTTAACAGATGGTATATTACTGCCTTATTATCAAATGACATCAGGTTACATGATCTCATGCTCATCTTCTACCTTTAAACTATGGGAATGATGTTTATTTGCAACTATAGATTTCCTTTTCTCTTTCCTGTGTAGACTCACTTGTCAATGCAAATATTTCTTCTACAATAATTTATTCATCTAATACACCTTAAAAACAAGTTGAGAGTGGAAAAAAACCCATAAATCACTGTTCTGAAAGAAAAATCATCCAATTTACTTAAACAATGTTTTCTTAACCTAACTACTACCTTTGTATTCCACTTACTTGCCTTTTTCATTTAATACAATACACACCCATGCTACTCAACAAAACTCACTGAGAGGAACACTTACTTTTTGGCAAATCCCCAGTGCTAGAAGCTGAAACCGTTCTGCTCCTGTCATGAGATGGGCTGCTCTCCTCTCTTTCAGTTACAGTTGATCCTTCAGAAACAGCAGAACCACAAGCTACAGACTCTAAAGCCCCAGAGAACACTGACGCTGTAAATTCAGAGAACTGGGACTCTGGAATTTTATGACGTCCATTTGGCAATTCACCATTAAACTGTTCATAGGAGCTGCTATAAGAGTAATCACTTTTTCCATTTGGATCATCAAGATTATACTCCTCTGGATTTGGACATTCTTCCTCTTCCTCATCTTCATCTTCAATCTGTTGTTCCAATAGGAAAGGGCCGTTCACAATATGGCCATTTGTTTTGGGGGATTCTATCCACTTAGGGTCTGTAGAGTCAGTGTTGACAAGTTCCTGCTCAACATCATCATCTTTTTCAGTGTTTTCCTTCTCTGTGTCTTCTTTTTCATCCTGATCTTCCGCTTCACCTGAAAAATTTCAGCAAGCAACACATCACATCATACACCAACAAACCAAACTGAAATTAGGTATTCATCATTTTAAACTCTTCAGTAACTACCTCTGACAAATCACACAAGGAAACACTGAATATCACTGAAATACGCAAACCTTAAAATCTATATTAAAGGCAAAAGAAAGGATGAATAAAGCTGTTGGGAAAATAAACAGTGGGAAGTGGTTCAGGAGGGACCAATCCAGAAGAGAATAACGTTATGAAAGGAAGATAAATGAAGCCTTGAAAGCAAGCTTTAAAAATCCGCAACTCAATCAATGTCAATTGGGAGTCATCACAGAAGTATGAAAATTCTCAGTAAGAACAGAACAAAACTAAACCGAACTATAGTCTCAGTAATTATATCTTTATCAGGACTGAAAAGCTGACAAGAACATCAGGGAAGCCAGGATGGAGCTGGACCATAATAATTATGGTCCAAGTCACCAGAACTAAACAGGAATTTTAACAAGACATCTCAAAAATTTTAGTCAAGAAGTTGTAATTGTTGTTACCTGATAGATCATTACAACAAACACTGTAAGGGGAAAGCAATGACAACTCCAACTACTACAGTAATATTACAGAAAACAAATGCATCTTCTTGTTCTTCTGTTCATCAGGATACTCAATTATTCCACTTAATGTGGCATGAAGACTGTTCTGTTGAATTTTCTACGTGCTTTTTTGAGTTGCTTTATATCTGTCGACTGCTATTGATGGTTTTCTCCACATCTGTAGTAGGTTTGACTTTTCTTTACCTTTTTAGGTTTTGTAGTTACAGTTTTACCTACAGGAGAAAATTAACTTAATGATCTAGGACAGTTTGGAGATTTTGTTCACTGCACCAGATGCAACACTGCACAATTACTTTCCCCTCTGAAACAGTAAACTCAGGGTCAATAAAGGCAAGTAATACTAACCATCATCATTTCCCGGTTCTTCATCTACTACTTCTTCTATATCAGCTGTTTTTAGTTTCACCTCTGGGTGGTACTCATCTTCTTGTTCATTTGATGGTACAGCTGAGGTTACATTTTCTTCTATTTTTTTCCTTTCAGCTTCCCGCTCTAGTTCTTCTATTTCCTGCAGGCGTTTTTCTAGCAGCTCAGCTTGTCTCTTCTGTTTTTTCTTCAGTTTTTTCTTTTTATTTTTGGATATTTTTCCAACCTGAAACAGTAATACCGAAGAAATTTTTTAAAAAACCCTAATTAATTATTTTCAAGGCATCTCACACCAAACTCATTTGCAGTTTGATAACCATTTTTCAAAAAATACTAGATGGCAATTAATATAGTAATTATATTGCTTATATATATATTTCCATTTTACTTGAAATCAAGAATGCTACAGGATTATATGATGCAAAAATCCACCAAAATTTTATACAGTTAATCATGGTTTTACATGGTCATTATTAGATACAAGGGCAAAATACATCTAAGATGCCATTGTAAAACTCCTATGATCCTATAATTTTGAGTAGGCACAATAATCTTAAACTTCAATCCAGATTAACAGATGATAGTGTACGTGGAAAATAATGTGGTATCATACTAGTTGCTGCATATAAATTTAATACATGATTTCTCTTTCTGTACAATGCAAAAGTATTCTGAGAAAAACAACATAAGAAAACTAAAGAGACTGAAACCAGTGAATTTTATGTAAAACCTGTGTTGTTCAGCTATTTTCTTGTGAAAGCATTTTTATTATTCCCTTCTGCCCAAAACATATGAATTACAAACAGCAGATGGCCATTACGAAGTTTCTCATTTTATATAACATAATGATTGAAAAACTCAAGTACAACAACAAGGAAATGAAAAATGAACACATCAGAGCTAGGATTGAAACACTTCCTTACATTTTAACTGAATTGTGAGTTCTATTTTTACTATTCGATAAATGAGATCTATCCCATTTTCATTCACTATTTAGATATCACAGTAAGAAATCCTTATATAATTAAAAAATAAAGTACAAGGAACAGAGAGAAACATCTCCTCGAAGGTTTATCTGTTAATCCTGTTATGTCCATTAAAAGCCGTTGGATAGTCTAAACAAAAGAGTTAATTTCACAGCCTTGATAATTTTCATCCATGTTGTGTGCCCATTGAAATTATACATGTTCTGTACACACAGAAAGAAGGTTTGAACACAGGTATTTCAAAACAGCTGTATTACCACTGGTTATTTGCTATATGCATATGGCAAAGAGATCTTTCAAATCTCATAAAATTGCCTCTTCTTTAAGGCCTTGATGATTTAGGCCTTTATGCCCTTAAGGTATCTGCAATGCACAGAAATTAGTGCATTCACCCATTTTTGTCAGGATTTGAACAAATGGATTATTCCTCAAGAGAAGAAAATGCAATGCTTAACTTAGTTGGACATAGCTATAGAACTACATGTCTGTGAGAATTTCCATCACAGAAATACTGTGCTTAAAACTAGTAAGGCCAGAGAAATGAAAAGAAAAAATGTTATTTGAAAGATAAAAGCTTTATTCAAAGGAAGCTTTGAAAAAGGGTCAAGACTACTAACAGTCTAATACCTACTAATACCCACAGAAACATCGAAAATAAGGTAGTTAACTAGTATTATATAACAATACTTACAGGCTTTTGTTGTGGAGCTGTACTCACTAAAAAGAAAAGAAAATTATAAATAAATAAAGATTTTTCTTTCCCAAAAACAACTCTATAAAAGCAAAGAATAGTAGAAATTATTTTAAGATATTCTTAACTAAATAAGGCAGTGTTAAGGCTTTTTCGTTAGCCAGATTTTTACTGTTTACAAGTACGTGCTGCCTGAAATCATTTGATGTCTCCATTAAAGCATCTGGAATTGGTAGGAGCTAGCAGCAATCCGTGTTTACTGTGTTGTGGTTAGCAGAGAGTTTATGAAATTAAAAAAAAAAGTCTGAATCCATAAAGAGTGGATAGAAAACATCAAATGACTGCAGAGCTGTCACAGATTAAATGTATGTAGTGAGCTGGCTGAGTAGGTATAGACTGATTTAAATAGTTCAGGGAATATCAGCAAAGACACAACTACTGTGTTGTACTCAACAGAAAAGCCAAGTATTCATGTTTTTTATTCTGAAACAAGGCAGTTTGATCGCTAGGGCTGGAGGCATGAAGAAGTGCCCAAGGCAAAAAACACACAATATCACAGAAAAAGCAGCTCCAGCGCGGGCCTCTTCCTAAGCATGTCTGAGTAGGACCCCATCAGTGACTGGGTCTGGTAAGATTGCAATACTGACTGTGACAGGCACAGAACAGCACCACAAGCCACATAAAACCTCCCCTCAGTGATCAAAACCAACAGAAATAACCAAATATGGGAGAAAGAAGCAAAGTGGAAGAGTGCAAGGGGAACTGAATGGGGGAGAACCTCTCACAAACTTCTTCACACAGGCAATTAAGAAATGCAAAATGAAATACAGAGCTGTTTTATAGGTTCAAATCCTGCCGCTAAGCTCAGGGAAAAACCTGCCTGAACACGCCTGAAAGGGCACAGTTTTCAAAAAGATTTTTAAACCTGAGCATTATCACTGCTGTAAAAAGGGAAATTATACACAACTTATTCATGCAATGCCGCAAAGAAAACACGTGTGCTCCTGTGCAGAAAGTCATACCTTTAATTACAATTTGCTAAGAACGAAGTGTGATAAGAAACCCATTCCTTAAAATAATTTCTTTTAATATCAGGAAGCAATATAAATGTTGAATGAACAAAATCAAGTTATTTCCCACACAATTAACATACAATCTCTAGCTATGTGATTACACATTATGCAAAATTCAATACAATATATTCATAATTTATATAATTTTTCATCTAAAAATATATAATGCTGTGAAATGGATTCTGACCACTGTATTTGTTCCCGATATAGAAGGCAATTTTATCATACCTCAGAGATTTTAATCTGTGATATATTTTCTGACAATATTACAAAGGGAATTATTTCTCCCTCCCTGTATCTGATGTGCTTAATTGACAAATTAATAGCAACCATAGTACTAAAAATATATAGTACACAGTACTTAAAAAAAAAAAAACAAACCACTAGAAAAGCCACACTTTCTCCTTGTTTGCCTTTGCTGATTGCTGTGGTTTCTCCTAGCTAAACATAAGGTACAGTTCCTATCTAAACTCTTGGCAAGTTTAACATATAACGTATGTTTATATACTCCTAGGAAAATGGGTTTATCATGAGTTCAGTTAGGTACAATCAATTCCATTTTTAAGGGTGAGAAACCATGAATGTAAAATTTTTCACTGTATCTTAAGAATAAGTTACAACAGACAAAAAGGGAGATGATTTCATAAAGACACTGATGAACTTGGTAACAGAACTAGAAGTAATTTAGATAAGATTATTAATTATTGTCAATATTAGAGATGTAAGCTTCCAGTGTGACTAAAACCCAGTATTAAAGCTTGTGGGATGGGAGGGGAGTAAGTTCACACCAATAAATCTTTTTCTGTGTCTGGGGACCCTGAAAACTTGAACATGCAAAACCAGTAGGAATGCATTTCTCTGACAGTTTCCAGAGCATGAATAAGAATTAAACAGACATGCATTTTTCACACGCAATTATTTAAAATGTGAATTTTCACTGAACAAAATACTGTTAGCAATAATATACTGATGGTAGTTTACTACATTGCATTTCAATATCCTCTTCATACCTGCTGAGCCAGAGGGGGGAGGAGCGCCAGCTTTCTGCCACTCGGTAGCTTCAGCAGCCATCCTGCGCACATAGGCATCATCCACGCACATCAAAATGTTTTCTGGCTTTATATCCGTATGAATGATCTTGCACTTGCTGTGTAGGTAATCTAGACCCTGAAGTACCTAATTACAAAAGGATTTTTTAAAAACCTGCTTGAAACTGCAATTAAATTTATTAAGAAACTCAGCTCTCAGCTGCATTTTAAAATAAGCTTGATTTTATCCCAATGCTCAAAAGTACCAAAAAACTGGAAAAAATATGTTACCAAGTAATAACATAACATCATTTTCCACTGTATCTTGGAATTACCGAAGTTTATGAAACAAAATTGTTTGATGCACAGTAATACCAGTGCAATAACTGAATTGCTTCATATTCAACTTTCATAAACCAGTTTTTAAAACATGTAGCACAAGTTTTGTCCAAGTAGAAAAATAAGAAGGATCTATACTATCTTCAATAAGCAACCTGAAAGCCTTACCAAACAATGCCACTGTCACTAGTCCAAACAGTTAATTCCAGTCTCACAAAAATTAAAGCTTTTACATCTTTCTAGGATTAAGCTCTTTCTCTTTTCTCAGGTTTGAAGTGTTTGAATTACTTGGAATTTTTACCTTTGCCTACATTCAAAAAGCAATTCAAGCTGGAAGACTCTGTGATTCAAACCCTCCTTGTCTAAGTCATACCACCTCTTCAAAGTTGTACCTAACCTCAAAATCTGATGAGCCTGCTCAGAGCCTTTATCCAATTCACTTCCAACTACCTCCCAACATGCAGAATTGGCCAGGCTGTGTACTGTTTGCTGGGTAAAAACCTGACGGGACACCAGGCCCAGAGCTTGGTGGGGAATGGAGTTACACCTAGCTGGCAGCCATCGCCAGTGGTGTTCTCCAGAGCTCAGTGCTGGGGCCAGTCCTATTCAGTATCTTCATCAATGACCAGGACAAGGGGATCAAGTGCACCCACACAGAGCTTGCAGATGACACCAAGCTGGGTGGGAGTGTCGATCTGCTGGAGGGCAGGAAGGCTCTGCAGAGGGATTTGGACAGGCTGGAGGATGGGACAAGGCCAATTTTGTGAGGTTCAACAAGGCCAAGCGTTGTTTCCTGCCCTTGGGTCACAATAACCCCAGGGACGGCCGCAAGCTGGGGCAGAGTGGCTGCAAAACTGCCCAGGGGAAAAGGATCTGGGGGTGCTGGTTGACAGCAGCTGAACATGAGCCAGTGTGTGCCCAAGAGGCTAAGAAGGCCAATGGCATCCTGGCCTGGATCAGAAACAGCGTGGCCAGCAGGACCAGGGCAGTGACTGTCCCTCTGTACTCAGCACTGATGAGGCCACACCGCAAATCCTGTGTTCAGTTTTGGGCCCCTCACTACAGGAAGGATGTTGAGGTGCTGGAGTGAGTCTAGAGAAGGGCAATGGAGCTGGGGAAGAGTCTGGAGCACAAGTCTTGTGAAGAACAGCTGTGGGTGTTTAGTCTGTAAAAAAAAAAAAGGGCTGAGGGTGGACTTAATCGCTCTCTACAACTGCCTGAAAGGAGACTGTAGCCAGGTGGGGGTTGCTCTGCTCTCCAAGGCATCAAGCGACAGCACCAGAGTAAACATCTTAAACTTGCACCAGGGGAGATTTAGACTGCATATTAGGAAAAATTTCTTCACTGAACGAGTGATAAGGCTGCCAAGGTAACAGGCTGCCCAGTAAAGTGGTTGAATCACCACACCTGGAAGTATTTAAAAGTATAGATGTGGCACTTAGGGACGTGGTTTAGTGGTAGACTTGGCAGTGGGTTAATGGTTGGAATCAATGCTCTTTCAGGTCTTTTCCACCCTGAATGATTCTATGATATATGCTTTCTCCTTGCTCAAACATCATCTCCTTACAATCACCTCTCAGCAACTTGATTTTCATAGAATAGCAAAAGAACATACTTTCAAAGAAAAGTGAAACATCTCAGTGAAATATTCTGAAGTGTTTCACTTTGCTAACACTCTGACTTCTAGAAAAACTTAAATACAGATAGATAGCAATTCTTCAAAGAACAGGTTATTTTCACTTTTCAGAGGAATGTCATTTTTGTTCATCACTATCATCATCATAATAGTATTATTTCCCACAGTTATGAGGATTTATTTTCCAGATTTTATTAAGAAGCATGACATGTCAACCAAAAGTGCAATTTAATATGAGTATCTTCACATCTATGAAAAAGACTGATTGCTTTAACTTTTTATTCTCTAAAGCAGCTCAGGAAACTCCCTTATCAGTGGGAAACCTTGATCAAAAAACATAACCCAAACGCCCCAAAAACCCCAGCATGCAGAAGGGCAGGCCACCCATTAGGATGCTCTTGCAAAATTATCTTATCTTAGATATTAGTAAGACTTCAGTTGAAACATTGTAATTCTAACCTTCAAACTGTTAACAATGGTGGAAAAACCTAATTAAAATATTAACAAAACTTACCTGTCGAATTATGCTTTTTACACAACGGATAGGAAGGCCCTGATAATTGGACTTGATTATCCATTTTAGAAGATGATGTCCAAGTACTTCAAAGACCATACAGACATCTGGTATTTAATTAAGGATAACTTCCAAATAAACTTGTTCATGAGATCAACACAAATGTTTGCTTGTGTTGTGGCTAAAGGAATCATCATGCCATTTAGAAGGAAAATGGTTCCCCCTAAAATGAACACGGTAAATGTTTTGGGACCTCATTTCAATTATATATAAACCCACACAAAACCAGTGTCCAACTTCAGAATAAATTAAAACATTTTAATTATGCAAATCTTGTCATTATTTCTACATGTTAACAGCAGCATTAGGGTGAATAATTAATTAAGTAATTGTAAAAAGTAAATAATTCAATTTTGTTTACTTTGAAATGGTTAAAAGTACTAATTTGGCCTACCACCTCTAGTTTTTAAAGAATTTGAAATTATATGAATAGAAGGTTTTAATAATGAAAGTGTGTAGCAACCATGTTTTAGAAAATGACCCACAATAAACTTTTTTTTACTAAGCTCAATATAGAGTCACTTGACAACAAATATTAACATAGTAAGAGAATGGATCTCTTAAAACCTTCCATTTTAACTGCAGAGAATAATGGCAATCACCAAAGAACACAAAGTTTTACCATTCACAACATTCTGGCAACAAGTTTTACAATTTGACTATACTGAATTAATCCTCAAACATAAGCTGGGAATAATGAGCTGACCTTAAGATACCTGGAAATCAGAAAGGATGTTAGAATCTTAACTACGCGATATTAGAACCCCGGGAAAAAATAACATAATACAAACAGGAAACTAACTGGTGGATACTGCAGGAAAATCTCAATGAATTAGACTCAGAGACCATTCATATGGAACCACAGTATCAGGAAAAAAAATCTTACCTCACTTCTCTAAGTTTGATTAACTAGAGCCTTGGCAATGATCTTAAAGGGTCACTGTCTTGTGTCAAAATGAGACTTACCTCGTCTGTCAGTTTATCACACACATTCTTCTCAAGTATCTACCTATACATACAAAGGTAACTCAAGTTTTAGCACCTACATGCCCTATACTGAAGTTAGACCAACAATAAAAGGTCTCAAGACTGGTCTCAGATCATTGTGAAGAACTGTAACACAATTGTTGCCAACTGTTCATCTCACTTCACATTCCTGAACTCCTGTATTAGGGGAGACACCGAACAGTCATTTCGCACTCACATCAATCAGGTCTACTCAGAACATTATAAAACTCCATTCAGAAGAGGAAAAAGTTTTGGTTGGTTTACCCCACAATGAACAGAAGTCAGTAGTAGAGCACAGAGCCATCATAACGGATGAGCAGAGCACATAGCTCTGCAGGGCTTATTAATTGAGCCCACACAGTCAAGTTGCAAAGCCACAGCAACACAGATTTCAAAAAGGCAGGACACTGCAGCATTCAGAAATGAAATATAGGACACCCACCCACAGTCCTTCAGACTACTGCTGCTGCAGACTCTCCAATGCACATTCCTGACATTCCTTGCATTTACAGAAGTGTTAAGCCTTGCCAGTAACCACAAGGAAAAGGGATGTAGGGAAGTAAACAGCTGAGAGGCAAGGGGAGGGCACCAAGAAGGAAGATGTAAGAGGAATGGAAGAGACACGCAGAAAGAGGGAGGGTCACAAGAAAGTGATGTCTACCTGAAAAAAAGAGATTGCAACATTTTGCTGGGAGGGCTTGGACTAACTTAAGGGACACTCCATGCTGGAAAGACAACTGGAATGGAGAGAAGATATAGAGCAGGCTGTGTGGGGAGTAGGTATGCAAAAATGTGACTGCTGTCTGATTTACTATCCTGATCTGAAAAACATTAACCTTAAATCAGACTATCCAGAAAAAAGAGTTTGGAAAAAGCTGTGCATTAACTACTAGGAAGCCAGCCTTGCAAGTCCCAGGATCTTCCTACAGCACCAATAACCTGACTGATGAGCAGGTCAAAAAGGTCCTGCAACAAAAAAACCCCTGAAGTCCATCCAGCATACATGCTTCTTGTGAAATGCTCTTCGAAGCAGCACAGGGGATGTCTCACAGGGGGAAACTAAGCACAGCAGCAAAAGTGAGAGCAATCCTAACATTAAACATATGACAGGCTTAAGTGCTGAGAGCTGGTTTTGCTTGATTCAAATCCTTCCTGTAACTATTTATCTATCTACAAATATACATTACTCGAGCATTTGGAAATATGACAACGGTTACAGGCTAGTTAAGCCCTAGTACCAACACAGAAGACTTTAAGATGCATCTCAGCTGCTTTTGGATTGGCAGCATTTAGACACTACTGGAATTTAATTAATACTCTATACTCTTTGGAGATACATTTATTACAATCATTATAATGTCTGATTGTGTGGGAATGTTTCCTTCTTTATTTTTTCCATTTGCCTCTTTAAACACTTGTTCCATTATGTGATTATCTGAATCTTTCATTAAAAAAATGCTACACTCAAATGAATGTTTATTATGCCTCTAATACATGTCCACTGCAAACAAACCATCATTTACACTTACTGAAAACACCAAAGTGCCCAAGTTCATGAATTCTGTTACTTCATGAAAAAGTCATAATTGCAGTCTTTAAAATATACAAGTAGCTAAAAAATTATCAGTCTAGAGCAGCATAACACTCCTCTGTATATAAACACTTTATACAGCTCCTAGCAGAAAGATGACAGTTTGTGGTCACACAGAGCAGGCCCATGGTTCTGCACATTCCCAGCTCTGTTCTACATGGTTCTTGACAATTTTCCCTGCTTGGAAGCTCTATGACATTTTGTGGTATTAGCATTCCAAAGGTTTCACCCACCTCTCTTCTGTCTTGCTTTAGCTTTTAAATTTATTTCATAGCCAATAATCAAGCCTCTATGAAACATATGTTGTTTTAATTTATAGTCAAGCAACAGATATTTAGTGACTTGCCCAAAGGAAGCTGGAAACAGCAGAGCATGGAAAAAATCTCAAATTGCTCTATTTCTCTCAACCTGTGTAACTCAATGACACTAATGTAGCACTAATATGGCATTTTAAAAAGTAAACAGCACCAAAATATTAAAATCAATTACCTGCTCCATCCTAAGAGAACCTACACCAAAGATTATTTTCTCTTGAAGACAAAAAAGAGCTGATGAAATAATCAATGCAACCAACCGCTGCTCAAATAACTCAGGATGCACAAGCTGTTCACAAAAAAACTCAAAGCATAAGATACTTGGTATCATATTTTCACTGGCACTCAGGACTTCCAGCTCTAATTTAAATTTGAGTGCAGTATCAGCCCATCCTATATGCTGGTACTTTTCTGGAAAATGCGCTTTTCAGAAAGGCAGGAACATTTGCCTTCCACATAAAAATTTCTGTACTGCCAGTTTTCAACATGAAGGCAAAACTGAAATAGAATAAATCAACATCAGCTGTCCAATTTTAATCTGCCAACACAAAGCTAACTGACCCCTTATTTTTCACTAGCACATGGTCTCTTTTGGCTTTGTCAATATAAGTATTATATTTCAAAAATATCTAAGTTTGGATATGCTTTCAAAGTATTATCACTAACAATATTTACTCTTCACACCTAAAAATGACACTCACGTTTAATAAAGTTGTATACATACAAGTGAATCTTAGCAAGAATTTAAGAATATTATTGGGAAACTGCTCTGATAAACAGGTAAGAGTTATTTCTATGTATCACTATGAATGCATTATCTTACTTTTTATTTCATGTAAGTGTTTTACAATAAAACAGTAAATCAAAAATTTTTGGTCTCTAAAAATAACTTTAATTATTCTTCAACTGTACAGCTGTCAGATGAAGACCTAAAGTGCTTTGGTCGCATTATCTTTTAGTGCATACAGTTAGACAAAAGATACATATTTATATAACACTTCTTCATAAGCATCTCAGCTCAAATAAAAACCTATCTTTTGTAGCACAACAGCAGCATCAAGAAACCCAACCCAGTCTTCTTTACCTCGCTGTGTTAAGCAATTTCCCTGATCGCTATTTCTATTTGTAATGACTACTAATAACTATATCGTTTAATTCTTTGTAATTTGATGGTAAAACCCAGGAAAAATGCAACCATACTAGCAGACCGTATCCTCCTACAATGGTAGCTGACTACTGAACCAACCAGGGAGCAAATAAAAATGGGGCAAAGGAAATGGAGTTAAGACACCAGTCTGTAACTGAGAATACTTGACCCCACACTCTCATTCTCACTTACCACATATCCAAAGGCTCCATAACTAATGTCAAGAGACAGATGAATGAGATGAAAAGTGCTTGCACACTTCTCTCTGGAAGGATGCTTTTTAGTGAGCATTCAGACCTACTGACAATTACCTTCTACATTCCTCATCTAGAAGATGAAAGTTGGTGAAAGGTACCTTAATCTGATCTGCTAAAGATTGAATGCACATCAACAAAATCAATGTATAATTAAGCTCTCTGGAGCAGGAATTCTCTGGCAATACGACACCACGAACAATGAGGTCGGCTACTGGGCTCCAAAACACAAGAAGCACACACATAAATCCAGCAGTTAACAGTAAATGAAAGTACAGTAATATAATAAGCTGCTAAAACACCTAATACAATTAGCAAGGATAACTCAGTTCAGCTCAACTCTAAAATCAAATACATTCACAGACCCGGAATTTACCCTGAGAATGAGTCAGTTATATTTTACTTTTTCTCTTTTTCCACCACTCCCCTTTCATTTTCCAAAGGAAGTATTCAAAGACAAGGCTTTACAACCTTTGCCAAAACCGAGGTTAACACCTGGCCAAAAGATGATTACATGAACAAGTGAAGCATCTCTGTGACCTCATACTTTCCACAAAAAGAGAGAAACCAGCTTTTTAATGACACTGACAACTTCTCTTTACCAGTCTAAAACACAAAAATACTTCTTGTAAGCCTCAGTTATTACAAATGTTTTCAGTAAACTCTAGTTTTTAAGTAAACTATCTCTAGTTCTACTAGGACTATGGCAGGATACATGGGCCTTCTTTTTGAATTTTGCATTGTGTTTAGAAAAGCTAAGTTACTTTCACTCCAGAGTGCACTACACACTGCACTTCTCTTTTCATCTACATATACTTTGGTGTTCCTACTTTGTATATTTAAAATAAGATTCACTAGAAAAAATCCAGAACTAAATGCTTATTTCAGTAAAACATTTTTAATGAGAATGCCATGTTCTCAAAAGGATACGAATTCCATTCATTCCAGAAATTTTGAAGTCATCAATTAGCTGTACAACCATATCCTTGTTGGGGTCATTAGGGTCACTTTCACGAACCTAAACCAAGAATGCAAACACTGACATTTTAGGGAAAAAAATTCACTTTAAAATAGTCATTAAGACTTCCACATAAACAGTATTCTGGAGCTCAGAAAACACGACAACACATAATAAGCCATATATTTAGAGGAGGATACACAAAAAAAGAAAATAGTCTAAAACCAATTCTCTGGGGTTTTTTTAATTCATTATCACTATTATTATTTTTATTGAAAACTGTATTGCAATAGTGATACTTACACATTTGAGCAATTTTATTTCATCCAAGGCTGTCTCTGTATAATGCTGGGCACTTTTTACAACTTTCATTGCAACAAACCTTTTTCCCCTTGAAAAGAAGAGACACATTTTCAACACACATTCTGAGCTAAAACAAATGTTCTTCAAAAGTTGGGATATTTTAAATAGAATATTTCATAGTCCAATGCATTCTGACAGAAAATGCTGAAATCACATTCAATGACAACTTTTAACAGCGTAATTTATCGAGTATTTTGTCTCCTTGATGCTAAGGTCTCTAAAAGAGGAATCTGCTTACACATTTTATCATTCAATGAAGGTAATTATATTTTTTCATTAAAGATACAATAGAAACAAAAATATTAGCTTATTCTTGCATGCTCGAGACAACATGCAAATTCAATAAGCAAAGCTAATTTGTCAGAGAAAATAGAATTACATTTATTTCTGAGAGCTTTTATAAACTAGACAGTTAATCAAGAGCAAAATAAGACTGTAGTCATCTTTCTGCACAAAATGATAGTAAACGTTTACATAACACTATCATGCACATGAAATAAAAGTTATTGTAAGCAAAATAAAGTAACATATTAAGAAAAAAGTATGTGGAAATAAATAGTTTTCTTACTGCATATCCCAGCATAGCCAGACTGTAGAGAAGTGTCCCCATCCTAACTTTCTAATAACATGATACCGTCCATTGAAAAGATCACCAATTTTCACTGGATGATAGCCTCCTTTCATGAAAAAATGAGCAGAAAAAGAATATTCAGAAAACAAACAACAATTCCCAGGTTTTCAAGTCATTCTCTTGCAGCATAAATTTTCCTCTTCAAATTGTCCTGTACTATAAACAGGAAATCTAAAGAAAACATTAATGTTAAAAATTCTGCCATGCTTGGCCTGGAGGGAAAAAACCCCATGTCCTGTAACTACTGCAGAGTTTATTCACCCTTCTCTCATGGCTTTTATTTATTGTAATATTACCATCTGTTCTCTATTTCCTCAGGCTTATCTTCCACTTCACAGACAACAGAGAAAAGATCTACATTATTTCTTTGTCTAGAGAGGCTTCAAATATGATAACATATTTTGGATGATTGCAGAATCTCAACAGAGATTGTTTTAATTCCCATTTGCTTTCTAGCAATAAAAGCAGCAATAAAATATTTCCTGAGAAAATGTTAAGAACAATGCAGACTTTATTGATGCTCTTCTACTTGGCTCCTGACCCACAGCAGCAGTGCATTTTTCTCATGTCTGAGGGTTTTACAATGAGGAGGAAGAAGAGAAAGTAGGCAGCTCTGGGCTTTGTCTGAACTGCTCTGTCACTATCAAAGTCCGCAGTCCTAATTTCCACCACTGCACAGGTTCTCCACAATGCCATTAGGCAGAAAAGCCAACAAGACAGAGCAAGCTGGAGCTCAGGTTTCTAGACAGTGTGAGGAGGTGTAATGAAGCCTTTTATTTCCTTTTTATTTTAGGAGACATTCTTACTCCCAGTCAAACACAGAGAAGACAATGAACATGCAACATTTTTATTCAGACCTTAACACACCAACAATAACACGCACAATTTGGCCTAAATTGCAAACAAATAATAAAGCTGCACCATACAACCCTCCAGAACATCACCAGCAGCAGACTCAGAGCAGCTTTCAAGGAATCACTTCTTTGTGTCTTTCTGGTCCTTTACAATGTCATGCCCAACTGTCCTTTGGCAGGATCCTCAGTTATTGACTATTCCATTTAGAATCAGGAAAACCTCAGCCTACTTTCTCTAAGTTGCTGGATCTGTTTTGAATCCCCTGAAAATCTTTTTAGAACTGGTTAAGACAACAATGTGAATATATCACTTAATTCCTTGGATTTAAAACAGGGACTTCTCTCTTATCTCCTTTTATCTGTGGGAACAGTGATGTCTAATCTGGATATAATTACATTCCTTTTTTGCTAATAACATCTTCTGCCTTAACATAAGTTCAGCAGTTTTTTATGAACTCTCATATGCTTCCAGGGCAGATTAATGAATTTAACACAACTGTGCAACAGAATTATAAAGCTTACATACTCAGGAGAAGGATAAAGCTTAAATGACATATTGTGTTAGATGTTGATATGTCTAACAAACTCTAAAACACACACAGCTTTGATATAGGGCTAAGGTGTAACTATAAGCTCAGCAAACAGCAGACACTCCTAGCTCACAGCTTCAAGCAAAAGCTAACCCTTCCCTTGGGCAAGACCTCCCCACCCCTCCCATCACCGGGAAGGAAATGTTCATGAAAGCTGCCAGGACAACTCACCTAGCAAACTAAAATGATACCTTCATTTCCACTGCTGAGTTGTGCCAACCTCAGTAAGGATGCACACACTGCCAAGTGGGAACTCCTTATTTCCAAAGGAAAAACCAGATCACTTTTGGAACAACTGATCAGATTTACTCTCCAGGAGAGAAGGTGGGGACATGGACTTACTGAGAGTAAGGGTTGACCATTATACTGTCCATTTGCCAAAAGAAACACTATCAGCCACATATGAAGCCCAAGTCTAATGCAGCTTCATTATTATGGAAATTTTGCTGAATAAACACAAACACATCAATCTGCACTGATACAAAAATTAGAAACAAAACTAAGTTTTGTTTTGTCTATTTAAGCATCCTTCTAATAGCAGTTGATGGAGATATTTAATAATCTGGATAAATATAATCATTATTTAAGACAACTACTGACTGGTTTAAAACAACCAAAGAAAAATATAATTACTTGATCGGGTTTTTTTCCACAAAATTCTATGCAGGATGATGAAGTCATAGATTTGAGTGTAAAGTTAAGAGAACATACGGGAATTCTACTTTTCCATTACTGAAAAGGTTTGCATTTGTGAAGTGAATCAAATCTGATGACCTGCAAAATTTATAGAAGAGACTTCCACATAACACACCATTCACAGACAAAAATATGTTTCTAAAAATAGTTGAGGCAAACAAGTGCCTTTGAAGTCTGACTCTACACACAGCTCTTGGCATACTTGTGCTTCAAAGGGTCAAAAAGAATAAAAAACTTTTGATAGTTTCTTCTCATCACAGACAGAAAAGAAAACAGCATACAGAGGAAACCAGACAAAGACCCCAAAATTAATAAACTGGGGGTTGATAAGTTATTTTAGTTAACTCTACGTGTTGAAGCATAACAATACTATATATGTAAAAACCATGTTATTTTGATCCCTACACCACTGTCATAACTAATTATAGCAATACACCAGGATATGTGACTGATGCCAACAGTGGTAGCATATATAGCATACGAGTATATCTATTTCACAAGATACTTTCCACTGTCCTAAATCACAACAGGAGCAGTTTTGGAAATAATCTGTTACCATTCCTGTATATGTTACTCTCTGATTATTCCTATCAGCAACATATGCATTTACAGGTTGTGGACAACCAGGTAACAACCCACTTAGTTATGTGTATTTTAAAAACTGCTGTCATCCTATGATGAATGCAACCATTTAAGTTCTCCATGATACCAAAAGTACTTCTAAATATTAGTAAGAAGAACACATCTATGCAAAATTAACAAATTGCTAAAAATTATGTGCTTTTGGAAAAACAATACTGGCATTCGAAAATATACAATGTATGAGTGGCACTGCTGATAATGCAACAAAAAAAAAAAAAACAAGCCCGTTGTACTATTCACTGCATCACATACATAAAAAAAAGTGTCTCTCACTGCTAGCTAGCTACATGCATGCAAGAAAGAGGGTCAGAAAAATGAGTTCATTATTCCTGAATGTCTCCTGAATGTATTGGTAATTGTAGCTGGCTCGTTCTATGTTTGTATAGGGAATTATTCTCTTTGTGAACTGGATGAATGGGAGACATCTCCAGGGGGCAAAGAAGATGATCAGAGAAGCAAAAAAATTCCAATTACATCCATGACACAACAGACTCTTGAAAAAAACTCTCCAAGTATTTCAAGGCTTTTCAGAGAAGAAAAACTAGCTTCACTAAGTACCCCTTGAAAAATCATGCAGTTGGACTTTTGGTATTTGCATTCCTAAAACAAATAAATATTTGAAAAGCATTTTATGCAAATTCAGTGACACAAACAGAAGTAATGTCACAGATTTAAATAAACCCTAGAGGAAGCCCACAGGGAACAGAAGTTAGGCTGCTTTTCACAGATGGCTGTTAGTCAGTCTCTTTCACATCACGTGCTAACACAAACTGATCCAATTTGTTCATCAAAAAATACTACTAGGACTATTTACTAATCACCATGTAATGTGGTCAAGATGCAAGCCCAGCACACAGTAACATACGCTTAAAAATAAAATTAGTAACAAAAATACTCAACAGAAAGTACAGCTGACAGGTCATATGTTGAATTCCTGAAAAATATTACTACTATACTTGTCATCCAAATTTCCCTCCTATGAAATTTCAGATTGGGATTGAGAAGAGATGAAGTATGCTCTGTGCCTCAGTCAAAAATCCTGGAAGACTGCCAATTTGAAGACAAAATTAGGAATAAAAGAGACACTCCAGTAATAAATGATCATTTCCAAATCTTTATTTTCCACTCTGTAAATAAAGAGTAGAGTACCCAAAACAGAAAAAGATATTCAAACTAATAAAACATCTCTCCAAAAAATGGAACATGTAGCTAAAAGCCATTCCTGGAGTTCTTTACCAAATAACTTAGTCATTCCCTATACTGAATATAAAATATATAAACAAATCCTAATGTGGCATGGAATTCAGATCCTTATGGTGACCTTCCCTTCACTTCCACACCAGCAGACTGAAAGAAGGAAATGTACTGCTCAGTCTTAAAGGAAATTAGGGTCAGAAGATGGGTAAATCCTCTACTGGAGCAACAAAAGCACTGCTCTTGTAGAAACAAGTAATGATCATGATATTCAAATTAACTAAAGCTTAAACCATCTTTAATATACTTTCAAAAATTCAAAGCCTCAGGATCAGAAGAATTCAGAACCTTTATGTATACAGAAGTTCTCTTTAATTTTTTAGGAAGCCTGCAAGTATTCTAAGTGTAACATGTAGTTCTTTCTAAAAGTATACAGACCTCACTACTGACCTGCTTTAGTTAAACAGATAATTCATAAGCAGGCTCTCAACTTAGACTATTTTATTGGTTTTTTTCGTGATCTAGCTTCTGCAGATGGTGACATTTTGCAAGAGATACTGGAAAACAGACAACAATGGATTGTTTGAAATTAAATGCAGCCCTTACTTTAGGAAAGAATTAAGTGAGAGCTTTGAAATGCTTAATCTCAAGGAAATACAGATGTTTACAAGTAAACAGATGTTTAAACAAATACTGATTCTCTGATGAAGATGTTAAAGACACCAAAAGAATTCTCTTAAGGAACAGAGGTGTTTTAACACAAATAATAAAAAACCAAAGCAAAATACCTGAGCATGGTTTAGCTACATGCTTTTCTTTTCCCTGCTGTAGACTTTGACATTTAGTTTAAGTTTACTGTTTGGCTTTCACTACTGTCATTTGTAAGCCATGCATGCATTTGAAACATAATACATTAATAAAACTTCTTACACCAAAAAGAAATACTTGCTTTCTGTTGTTAAATCTGAAAATACTAAACACTTGTTCCAGGCTAGGAGGGGGAATTCTTAAAATAGCACATTTCCAGGCTTATACAGAAATTTTTAATTAAGAACACATTACCATATTTGACACAGGAAGTGTTTCTTGGTATGAGGAATACAGAATACCAAAATATATAGTCAGTGAGCATAGAGTGCTTTTTGGCTATTCAAAAAATATTAATCTGAAGTGACAGAACTCTGATGTAAGTATATTCATATTCTTGAAATCTACTACAATAGATAACCCAGAGTTGATAGAACTGTTATTTATCATTTTTCATGTAATTACAGTGCACATTGTACCCTAATGGGAACAGACTTGCAACTTTAGCAGTGACATTAAAATAAACTTAAGTATTGACACTGTTGTACCATGGTCATGCTTTTATGCATTTGACAATATGTAAAAACTGAATATAACCAAAAAAAAAAAGGAAACTGAGTTAAAATGAAGATGTAGAGAGCCTCAAACAATGTTGAGGGCTGTGAAAGACACCATGTGGAAAAGAAGCATGTAACATCTTAGGCTAGTGGAAGTGAGAGAAGAAAGGAAGAAAACAGATACAGTTTTAATGTAGGTAATGTTGTTAAAGGCACCAAGGCATTTCAGAACCTTTTGGAGTGTGAAAGGGGTTGTTTGTCTTGGTTTGGGTGTTTTTGTTTCTCTTACAACTCACATGAATCAAGGGAAGTTTGTTCTCTGTTCTTGTAACTAGGACATCAGGATGTCCTACAGTCCTTGTATACAGGGATGTAGTCCTTTTATATTTATTGAAAAATGTATAAATAAGCTATGGCTAAGTGAAAAATTAAAGCTGAAGATAATTGGGCATCAGGACCTGAAATTAAAGAGTTGTTCCTAATTCTTGTATAAGTAAATTCCATAATTAAAGATCAGCTCTTTAAAATCCTTTCAGAACCATTACTAAGACTTGCGTGACAGCGTTTACCCTCCCCACCACCGGTGAGCTGCACACACCTTTACAGTAATCTGCGGGATCCTCTTGCTCCTCATCGTCAGACCCTAAAATCTCCTCCTCTGGCTCAGGCGGGGCGGGCTCCGGCAGGGGCGGAGGCGGGGGCGGGGGTGGAGGCGGAGGTGCAGAGGGAGCTTTCTGTTGAGGCTCTGGCCTGAAAATGGAAGAGAGAGCACACTTTGTAAAGAGCCTCCTCACTGGGGTAGCCCAGCCCGTCAGAGAGGATGAAAAACCAGTGGGAAATGAAAAATGAAAAAAAACAGTGAAGTGTCTCACATTCTCTCAGTCTCCTTTCATATCCCCTTTGGCACACTAGGGAGGCATGGTCAGAGAGGAACCTGACCAAACCATGAGCAGGTCTTATACATAAAGTATATAATCAGATACAGACAAGCTTCTGCAATTCCTTACAAGCAAATAAGATGTTAGACCCATCTTCTTGAGCACAACTGAGAAGAAATATTTTTCAAAGATTATCAAGTTATTCAAAAGCTCCTGCCTGCTAGCTGAAGTAGGGAAGATCTCATTAATACACAGCAAGAAACAATCTTCTAGAGACACTGATCCAAATCCTAATGCACTTCTCATGCTGCTGCCAACACTATGGAAAGCTGTATCAGTATACAAAGTGCTGAAAACAACTATTAGAAAGCAAGAGAAAAAAACTGACCTTCCTAGGTAGTCTATGATGCTCTCCCAGAACACATACCACATACTTTAATATGAACTAATTAATAAAATGAAACAAAACAAAATCACCAAAGCCCAACACCACTAACCAAGAGATGGAGTATTTTTCACATTGCAGCTCCAATCTAAAAAAAAAAAAACCAACCAAAGTGAACTATATCCTATTCCAAGGAAAGCTGTACTTGGTACAACTACGAACTACTCACATTTCAAAACTGAGTCTTTTCAAGACTTAACTCCAGGGCTGACGTGTACCTTTTTGTCATGTAAATAAGAAAGTTTTCCCCAAACAGGCTGTTGATACTGTTAGTTTTTGTATTCATACTTCTTACAAATACAAGATTTATACCTGTCAAATATATCTGCAAAGTAACTTAAAGCATTTGTGCCATCAAAAGCCCCTATAACTTACATTTATATCTACTTCAGATTTAATAAATCTAAACCCCACCATATTAACAGTGTTTTGTCCTTTACGTAATTTGCTGATGTTTCAGCACCTAGAATTAAGATCCAAATACTTCCTTGATCATGAGTAAAAACTGTACTTACGTTTATCCCACTTCTAAGTCCTCCTCCTCATAATTCCTCCCTTTTCTTTTTACTCACTGCAATTGTTCAAGACAAATAGACACACAGACCATTTGGTGTCAAAGAGAACACGGTTGGTCAGAAACAAATTCCACTGGCAACATTCACCACCTGCACAGCAGCTGCTATTATGCCTTTGCTTTAAAGGACATCACTGCAAGCTGCATGACATACCAAATTTATCTGCCTGCTACCCCTTTCTGATAATAAAATTCTTCAGTCAATAAATGGTCAAATTTAAACCCGAGTATTTTGAACTAATTTATCTATGATTTAAGTTATGATGAGAAATCAAATGAAATAAAGAAATTTATATAATTTTTAACCACATGAAACTTTAGACAGAAGAGAAAGAAGGGAGCCAAAAATGAAAAAGGGAGGCAAACAACCAACATAATTTAAGTAGGAGCACATGCGAATATATTTATTGTTTATCCTACAAATGGGTGTAGGATAGATGTATCCAACAGATGTCTTTATCTCTTACAATGAGAGGAAAGTAAACTGAAAATGCAAGGTGCAGCAGCACATTCTCTGACCAGCTAATCTTACTACAAACTGGATTACTGGCCCTCCTGGTTTCATGAACCAGCCTGGTTTCACGGTGTCAGCAAGCTGACAGCTCCCACACCTGATCTGAAAGCTTTAATCCAACAAACCATCCTATGAAGATCTACATTACAAACCCTGAAACGTCATCTGCTGGGCACAGGACCATTCTGGATACAAACATCAGCAACTACGAACAGTTAAAGACTAACGGTTGGATTTGATGGCCTCAGAAGTCTTTTCCAGCCTAAATGATTCTATGAGCAAGAAAAAGAACACATAGCAAAATAGCCTGCACTTCATCAATACATCTGAAAGCAGCATGCCAGGAACTCAGACACATCCATCAGTGCCTGCACTCCTTATTCTGGATGGTACCATCATCTTACTTTGTTCTGACCACAAATTTCCATGTTACTATTTTGATCACATGAAACGGTACAACTACAGAAAAGCCCAGGATATGGTAGGGAAAAGCAATACAAGGGTTTAAGTTCAAAAATTCATTGAAATTGTGCTGATTTTGGTTTTTAAGATAACAACTACTTGCTCTATTTCTTCACAAGACAAAAGTTATATTTTAAAGAGAATCAAAGCATTTCAAGAATTGAGGTTCACACATTTTGTCACACATTTTGAAATAAATATTAAGTAATACCAAGAATCTCCCTCTGAGAGAGACAGGAAGTATCCAACACAAGATTTAAAAAAAACAAAAAAACAAAAAAAAAAAAAAAAAACCCAAAAAAAAAAAAAAAAAACCCAAAAAAAAAAAAAAAAAACCCAAAAAAAAAAAAAAAAAACCCAAAAAAAAAAAAAAAAAACCCAAAAAAAAAAAAAAAAAACCCAAAAAAAAAAAAAAAAAACCCAAAAAAAAAAAAAAAAAACCCAAAAAAAAAAAAAAAAACAAAACCAAAAAGAGCAGCTAAATTTATTCCTAGGAAAACAGATTAAGAAAACAGAGTTGGTTCTGAGTCTTTCTCAAGCTACTGTTTTTGATTTGGTTTGGTTTGAAAAGGGTTATTTTGCCTGTCTTCAATCCCAGTTAAGTTTTACATTCAGGAGTGTTTTATTACTGTCCTTTGTGGGCATCAGGAAGGAAGGAAAGATATTACCATATTTCCTTCTGGAGTTATTTATTATTTTTATCTACAAATAACAAAACACTGTTTTAAACTGAGGAAGATCTTTGATTTTACCATTTAGCTTTGCTTGTACTTTTTGGAGCAATCAAAGATTACTACAGAAAGATGAAGGAAGGAAAGAAACATGCTGAGTTACATCAGTGTGACTGCTAATTCTACATTTTTGGTATTTTTGTCCTCCAGTCTGGAATTCTTAGCAAGAGATTCTTACTCTTCTTTGGTTTTGTTCACTTTTCTAGGGTATGTGTAAAGATCAAGTCTTCAACACTTCACTTGATGGCTTAAATTCTGCCTACAAGCTGAGTAACTCATCCTGGCATCCCCAATCTTGCTTTTCTGCCAATACATAGTTTCACAGTGTCAGGAAGGATATCAATGAGAGAACTCCAGTTTTGCTATTTCTTAGCAGCCCTTTTATTAAATTGCAGAGATTAACTATGATGAGCTTTGTGATTTATGGCATGAATATATACTTTATTCATCTCAGATTTAACTTTTTCCAGTATAGTCTCCTAAAATGTAAATTACTTTGTCTTCTGTGCAGACTTTAAAACATCATTGGCATTAGGAAGTCCAACTATTTAGAAAGCTGAGTCACAAACATGTCCCTATTCTCCATTTCCTTTTCAGAAATATAATTGTCTAATACTATCATAACATAAAAAGCTATCAGTAACCATTATTTCAAGTTATTACTCCTTCTTATTCCTAAAATGCTACGTACTGATATGCATTAGGTAACACATGCATGCAGAGATAAATATTAAATGTTTTTCTTTTCTCGGAAGTAATCACTTCATACTCTGTGGTCTACCACTATTAGGTTGTTCATCACCATCCAAACATAAACACTTAATTAACAGAAGAAGACGACCCACCATTTCTAGACTCTCAGTATTCTGTCAGCAGGTATGCAGAGAACGGACCATCTCCACAGGCTACAATGACAAACCTTATAATTGTATTGAAAGAAACACTACAAACAATTACCAAATGCTAGCCAGCATTTTTTGTCTTTTAATTACTGTCTTTTCAATGGACAGAAATAAATTTACAGCAAAGTCCAATCAAAATACAATTAAATCCTATTTTTAAACTTCTCTTAGAGGGAATACTTAGTAAAAGAAAAGAAAAGCTCAAGTATTTCTCCTCTACAGTGAACTTGAAGCAAAATACGTCAAAACCCTGCATGGAGTCTTACAAAAATCAACTGCCCACTGTTATGAAACACAACATTTCTGACAACTTAATTTTACTGTTCTCCCTTGTGGACATGTTGCGCCATGCTCCCACTGGGTAACAGCCAACACTAAAAGCAATTGTCTTAACATTCAAACCTGAAAATGCTGAGAAAATTATATGAGAAATTAATGAGAAACCTTTCATTTTTGTTGTTGTTGATGTTGCGGGGTCATTTGCTATTCTTCTGTTCTGGAAAAGGTAAAACAAGAGCAGTGAGAGTGATATAAATCACAAAATGCTTTCCATATGGGAAGCATCTGAACATACCGGAACTCTTCAGCCAGGAAAACAAGACAGCAGAGAGCTACAAAATCTTAAGCGATACAGAGAAAGCAAATAGGAAATGGCTGTCTACTGCCTCATCCCACACAAATTCAGCCAAGTCGACAGAAAATCCAATGAAAAAAAAATTACTCATGCAGTATGACGTTAAAAACTAAAGCCAACTTTTCTCCTCAGATATTATGGATAAGAAAAGTTAGTTAATTTCAACTAGGGCTCAAAAATACTCATGAAAGAAAAATTAACTGATGGTTAACCCAGCACCATCTTTGACTCATGAAGCCCAGCAGCCCAAGACCACTGGATGTGGAACAGAATTCAGCACATTGGGGCCCAATCCTGCACTCCTCCCCAGGCAACTGCTCCTGGCCAGAGGGAATGTAGCTGCACCTTGGTCTGTCCTTGTGCAGTCACTTCATCTTCGGACATTCTTTTCCTCAAAAAAAAATAATTATTTCCATTACTAAAAACCAAAACAGACTTCAGGTCTCTTTATCCGAAACCCTCATAGGCAAAAAATATGTTTTTATTATGAAGTAATGGATGAGAGTACCTTGCAAGCAAGACTGCTATAGAACAAGATTACCTGAGGAAATCCTCATGTTCCTTTGGGGAACAGGCATATAACAGCAGGAACATGAACCCCTCCATGAACACTGTACTGCACATGTGGTGACTACTTTCAGGTAAACAGAGCTTTACCTTGAAAGCAGCTAAAACCTGCACCTGATTCTCCTACTTTTAGGAAAGCATTGTCTCAGAAGGAAAACAGACTCTGTCAAAGGAAAAAAAAATTGGGAGACAGAAATTGGTCAGACTAAGCTATGAACTACTTCAGTCTGAGGGGAAAACAAAACTCTCCTTAAGATTTTCAGACTAATACAACCAAAGACATTTTTTTGTTAACAGAAAATGCAGTTAAAATTAGTTTTAATGACTTCATATAGCTAATAAAATAAAATATGGAAAAAACTATATTCTAACAATACTATGAACCTTCTGACATGTCCACAGAAGTTCTTCAGGGAATTTCAATTTGAAGAGGTAAAAAGAGGAAGCAAGGGGGAGGGTGAGCATCCAAAGAATTATGCTGTAAGCCTCCTAAGAGATGGGAGCTTCACAAAATCTACTAGTGGGTGTGGTTCCATCTGGAAGGAGCTCCAGTTATGCTTCTCTCCAGCTCCAGATGACAAAATCTTTTGTGCTCCTCAGCTCTTCAGGTGCTGTAGAGTTAAAAGTCTGAAATCTCTATACACAAATTTCTTCCAGCTGTTATTAATTGCTTAAAGACTCAGCCATTTGGATTTCTTTCTCATTTGTTCAAATGGTGTCTTTTATGAGCTGAATTCTTGACTGCTCTTTTTTCCCCAAACGCAAATTTAGCTTAATTAGACAGGTGCCTTCTAACAGTGAGCTCTTTGAACCAGAGGCAGCCTTAAACGGAGGCTTTCTAAATAAATCCACATACATAAAACAAACAATAAAAAACACAAGAAAGATCAAAATAGCTCTGAAGTTATCACTCAAGGAACAAAATGATGTTGTGTATTTCAAGTAAGATTTTAAGTGGATTATAGTTCAGAATAATTTTAAATTTTAATAGTTATGATAAATTATTTGTAATTTAATCATTATTTTTAATTATGCCAGAGGCCATCTTACTGTTTTCAGAAACAAAGTCTATAAATCTAGAAGGAAACAGATCATAAGGAGATGTGTTAAGTAACTCCAAGAAATTGTTGATGTGGACTTTTCACATAAAGCAAAGGGGTAAGTTGCTTTACATGAAAAACACTATTTGTGTTGTACTACAATCTCCAATTGTAGAAAATTTATGCATAAAAAGAGAGAGTGCTGGTAGGTCACAAGCATGAAGCAGTTTCTACATCTGGTCATCATCAAACAAAGTTATCATTCATTCCTCCTGGGACTGTTAACATTCCTTCGAAGATACCATCCTACCACTGAACATTAATAAAAGCACCAGAAAAAATCCCTTCCAGAACGGAGGAGGTTGAAACACGGTAGCTTCTGTAACCTCAAATAGCAACACAGAATTAATTTTTCATTCCCATCTTGCTTACTAGTCTTTTGGAGGCCACCTTGGATTTGAATGCACACTCAAAGTCCAAGTGAAATGCCAAGGAACACTGCCTTCTTCCATTCAAAACAACAGCTACTATAAAAAAATGCCATTTCACGCAGCAAGTACTGCAGTTTTACCACGCCACTGCCCCAGCCCAGCATCACAGGAAGAGCACATCGCCATGGGCAGAGCTGAGGGGATCCATCTCTATCATTACATCAAATCACATCTAGGATGAAGCAGTAAAGTCTGCCAAGTTTAGGAGGCAGCTCTTATGGCCTTTCTCTGACACAGCTACACCAGGTTCCCAGAAGTAACTGGTTTCTAGGCCTGAAAGCCAATCCCAAATGAAATTTTGTTCTCAAACACAAATGATTCTGTTAAAATGTTTTTAAGACAATAAAACAGAAGCCAAACCTATCCAGAAAGCTTCAAGCTTAATTGAACTTGCCAAGGTAATACGTTTTCTTTCCTCAAATACTGTTTTTCTTGCAGTGTTGTACCTTCCAGACAAGTCATCCATTACAGACTTGAAAAAGGAAAAGAGTCAACAGTTAATAAAAAAATACAGATCCACCTGGTAACACAAAAAGAAAATATGTAGACAGACTCTCAGCAGCTTCCACCTTACATGTATTTCTAGACACCAGTAAAGTGTTGTAAAGGCTAAGAATGTAAAAATCATAAAACACCTTGAGTTGGAAGGGACCAATCAGCATTATCAAATCCAGCTCCTGGCCCTGCAGAGGACAACCCCAGAAATCGTATCATGTGCCTGAATGTTTTGTCCAAATGTTTCTTAACTCTGTCAGGCTTGATGCTGTGACCATCTCCCTGGGGTTCCAGTACCCAACCACCCTCTAGGGAAGAACTTTTTCCCAATATCCAACCTAAACCTCGCTTCACTCACTTCATGCCATTTCCTGAAGTCCTGTCACTGATCATGAGAGTGAAGAGATCAATAACACCTTCTGTAGAAGAGGTGACTCTCAGACCCAGCTTCACAGAGAGGCACCAGGCACTGGACAACCTGAGACCTGAAGAGCTACATCTACCATCAGGTGTGTCTGGGGCCCCTGTCCCAGCTGATGCAGTGACTCCAGCAGCTACCAGGGAACGAGCTGTGCAGTGGGACCAGACCAACCCTGAGCGAGTGTTCACTACTGAGACTGGCTATGAAGGCGCCTCTTTGTGCCCATGTGCACCAGCTACAGAGTCTGTCCATTGCCTCTGTTAGCAGCTTCCAGATGTCACAGTCTGGTGCCTGGTTCCTGAGTTGCATGTCCTTGATTCTCCCACTGCGCCACTGGAATGGAGAGGAGCCTTTCTTTGTGCCCTATTTGCCTGCTGTGGTTGCTTGCACTCACTAGGTGCTGTATTTCATAGACACAGGGGTGGTTACACTGCATTTCAATCTCCCACCGTTGCCCTGGCAACACTCAAATACCATCAGTAGGTCCCACAAGAGCTTTTGGCTACAAAACATTAAGGATTTCCAAAGAGCAGAAGAGGAGAAACACAGCTGTCATAAATCCATGTACTATGTACTGATCAATGGAGAATACAGTTTCTTATACATGCATCCTAACATGTCAAAATGAAACCTCCACCTGAAGTATGTCAGATATGGAACACCATTCCAATGCAATGATAAGAAGTCAGTTAAAAAATAAGCCAGTCTCATGAACCACACATGAAGCTTCACCTTCTTCAAATTCTCTTGCAACAAGACTCCCTTCTCACACTGCACAGCTTCTTCCTCTATCTGTGTGCAGGAACCTCCACTTCTGACTGCTCAGATGACCTGACCGAAAACATTGGCAGATGGTGCCAGAAATGGCCAGTGTTTTGACGACTTCTTCCTCTGACTATGGCCATGCAACGGATTACTTTTAACAAAATGACTCACAAGTGTATAAATGGAAATTAATTTTTGACTTTCATTTTGGCATGTTATGTTGTAGTATTTAATTTCTGCCTTTCTCTTTGGCATGTTATAGTGTCTCTAGTCTTTCTATTAGTAAGATATATTCAGAAAACATGTTGTTGTTGCTTCAGTATCCTACAGTTGCCACTAGCAACAAATTTACAAGTTCTGAAGGAGAGGGGGAAGAAGCTCCCTCTGCCCTCCAACAGCCCTAACTGACCCTGGAGAACTTAGCAGATTTAACTTGATTTGGCACCAAAACCACTTAAGTAACCGACCCTTTGATGTCAAATATGGACTGAAATATGAATTCGTAACTAAATTACAAAATATGGGATTTAGTCTTTACCACAATACAGTAACTCCTTCAAGGAAGTATACATCCCATTTGTATGCTGGAAACCACATGAAGACAATTGAAGACAAATGAAGCAAAATGAGCTGAAGTAAACCAACAAATGCAAGTGTTTCACACCCCTTTTCATCTATTTTACAGCCTAGTAGAAAAGATCTCATAGGAATAGTGAAATTGTAACCTTTCACTCAATATCAAATGCAGTCAAGCAGCAGAGTACTTCTTGCCTTTGTTTGTTTGTTTCTGACCCCAAAAGCACCCTGGTAAAATGTAATCCTGACTTCATATCATCTCAGTGCACAAATGCATTTTTCATGTCCATGTTTAGTTAATGTTTAGAAGACCCATTCATCTTGTTAAGTGCAAATGCATCATGCTCTGGATTATGTCTGGGAACTCAATTCTTCAGGCAATGAGAAAAGAGTGAGCAGACAGGCATTCTGGATTGGACAAACACCGAGGGACATAACTAGCAGGTGAAAAAAACAGAGCCTGAAGGAATAAGGTTGCATGACTAAGTCAGCAATTAGAACCTCTCTGTCTGCAGCAAATACAAACATTCGCTGCAGTGATAAATTGCAAATGCACTAGCTGAAATTGTATTGATACCAAACTTCTTCTCTTTAACTTTGCTTTCAAGAAGCTGAAACAAGTATTTTACATGAACTCTTTACATCAACAGTCATAACCTCCTTTTCACTAACAGGCTTTCTTTGAAAATAAAGACTTAAAGGACTCAATCTGTCAAAAAAACCACAAATCCTCTCCCAAACTTCTAAATTCCAGTAGCGTTTCCTCTATAAAACAAGAGTTTTAATAAATCTCTTCACAATTCCTACTAGCATTTTATGGAAGTACCCAGCTTGCACTGCAATATCAGTGAAGCTGATAAAAACCCGCGAAACAAGCAACTTGAAACTTTTAAACTTAATTATTCGACTTAATTTACAAGTTTCAAAGATGCCTATCATCCAAAAACTTTTTGCTAGTGTTCAGTAGTGTGTTATATTCTTCCATTTTGGGTGTATGTGGCCATAAGTACAATATATTAAATGTCTGCTTTCAGTTTCTCTCCGTTTATTGCTCATTCATGTTAATTTAAGTATTGGTTTTCCTAACAGAAATAAGTAAAAGCAGCAAAAAGATTGCCAAGTCCAGCTGCAGTCGAAAGCAAGCAAATGGAAAAATCACAGATATGTTCTTCAAAAAACTCATTCTCACCCAAATACAGATAAATAACAAGCAGCTGGTTTTAGCTTCACGACCATTTACTTGAGCCTTCCATCTTCTTGTCTTCATAGTAACAATTATTACTCTTCAGACACATGGAAACACTTTTTATTTGGATAACTTTGACAAACTGATCTTTAAGAAAACAGTTACTTAAGCTCCTTAGGTTAAAAAGTATCCTTTTTTAAGTGACTAGATCCCTGAATTATTTTTTTTTTAGTTTACTTTTCATACTTCTTAAGGCAAAACTTAGAGTTTATCTCTTGCCCAACAACCTTACAGAATAGGGCATATTTTATTTATTTTATGCAGAGGTTTTTTCCAAAAGCCACTGCTCTCCTGTCACATTCCCTCAATGAAGAGGTCATCGTTCTGAGCCTGTAAGACTCCTCCATGTGCCCTCTGACTTTCCAGATGTTTCCAGGGAAATGCCTTTCCGTCCCTTAATCCCATCAACCATTTGTCTTGAAGGCTGTAGAGGCAATTTTGGAGCTTCCCATTATTTTTAAAGCTTGCAAGTGAAGGACCTTTCATTTGACTGGATCTTCAACAAGCAAGCAGCCGTTTCAGGAGTGTTAAGAAAGCCTAACATTACAGTATTACAGAGCACCATCCAGCTGGCTTGGATGAGGCAGTTTTGGATACTAAATACTGTGACAATTCCTGTTGAGATTTTCAGAATTTATTTTGTGTCAGCAAGTCTGAGAATAAGGGTTATCAGACCATCTGACTCATCCCAGCCTTGGCATGCTTTACCTCACAGCATGGATGCTATATGACTCACTTATTGGAATATTCCTATTTCCAACAGCAAGAGAGTCTCATCCATGGTGGAAAAGCACTCAAGGAATCCCAGGTGTCATGATATCCCAGACGAACTGTCTCCCTTGTAGAGAAGATGCAACTGCTCAAGAGGCACCTGCCTCAGAGAGTGAGATCTCTCCATATCCTGTGTTTTGCTACTAGAAAGCTGTGACTGAAGCTTCCTCTACCAGGACAGCAAACTCTACAGCTCAGGAAAGGAAGCTCATCTTGTAAAGGTAAATTCTGGACCCAGTTTACAACAGGAAGTGGACAGCAACTATTACTTCCACAAGACTACAGCCTCCAGTTCACCTCTTTTCCAGGGGTAACCTTAACTCAGGGTTTCTCAGGGAAGGACAATGGTGTCTGCTGCACCTGATCACCACACATAGCTGTCTGAAAAACTGAACAACTTTCCTATTCTAGGTTTCAGAAGTCAAATGACCACAATAATTGGCATGGCACAATAAAGATCAGAAACACTGTGGTGCTGAGTTCTAATGGCAGTAAAAGACAGTGATAGCATGACTTCAAACCCATGACATTTTACAATCAGGAACTGAGGTCCAAGGAACATAGCAAGCTTACTGCTGCTGCAAATGTGAATGTTAAGGTGCTATGTTGGTGACAAAGCTTCTGATCTGACTCGTGCTAAAACTATGACACGCTACACATGTTTGTGATGTGCCACTGCCATGACTTTCACTGAGACCAGTGTCAAAGGCAGCTAAAGTCTTCTCTGCCCCCAGCTCAGCAATCTGAAAAGCCTCAGAAAGTCTTCAAGCTATGCAGATTCTCACAAATAATAAATGGAAAAACAGCTGAAGGAAACTTTGAACTGAACCACTGTGTTTCAGGAGACAAGGCGAAGAAGAACTGGAAGCATAGAAGGTTCATCTCCCCTTATGTACCTATAGTTACTGCAGAGGCAATGTTGGTTTTGTCTTCCTGAACAAAGATGTATATATGCAGTCAGTGCCGCTGAGCACACAGGCTATCACTGAGAGGTTTGATTTGCAAAACCTCTGAAACTATAGCTGAAATACAGGCTGATCACAGGATGGGATGGAGATATTCCACTATAAAATGAGACATCCTTAAATCATCAGCATGACAAGGCAGCCAAGCCCTGGACAGCTGTAAAATGCTTTCGAGCTTAATCCTGATTGATAGTGTGGGTGCCAGACATAGGAAGAGGCTAATATTCCTCCATGAACATTTTATCTACTTGGATTTCTACAAGAGTCCCAGCTAGGGTAAATCAGTTCCCTTTAGACATTTGATGAATTGTTGCTAGGCAACATCAGACACAGACTAACTGTATAGTGCCAGGGTTGGGAAAGAAAGATGATGATTCATTGGGATGAACAGAGCCCTTCACACTTATAAAGAATACTGCTTTGAGTTTGGTTCATCTTCTCAGAAGGTTTGACTTCTCAGAACATCCCACTTTACTGAGGTGGAGCAAGTACTTTGTGCGTAGGAGGAATACAGAAATGCAAAGAGATCACAGAATCATTTAGGTCAGAAAACACCTTTAAGGTCACCAAGCCAAAAGACTAACCAAGCACTGTCAAGTCCACCACTAATTCACATCCCTAAGTGCCACATCTACACATTTTTTAAACACTTCCAGGGTTGTTGGTGACTCAACCACCCACTCAACAGTGAAGATGAGCAAAGCTTCACCGAGTCACATCAAAACTGCAGGCTTAAGAAATCCCTCCTTAATGACTCCTAGTACTAAGTACCACTGCAGGATAAAGAAGGCTTGAAAGAACAAACAAGGAAGGATGATCTTCTGGAAATCCAGAAATAATAAAGAAAACCAAAGTGAAAGGACTGCCATAAAAAGAAAGAAAAACGTTTTTATTTAAGTCCTCAAAGACCTTTGTGAAAATGATTTTAAAATAGTTCAGAAGGTGAAAACTAAAATGAAAATGCTAGGAGACTAAGCCTCTGTCTATTTTGTCCCTGTTTTGCCTCAGCATAAAACCTCCTTTGTCCTCAGTACATAAGTTTCTTTGCTATTTCCATGCAAATATAGCATTTATAATTGTATATATATTTAACAGTGGCTTTCTGTAATGTTAGGTAAAACTAAAAATTAATTTTCTATTGCAAACACCAAACAATAGGTTTCAATTTCTATTGCTAGATGTATCTACTTTTCCAACAAATTTATAAAAATTGCTAAATGTTTTGTGCCTTGAAATATATTTCCTTGTCTAAAAATGTAGGTCTGCATCTCTTCCCTTGCATAAAAATACCAACCACGGCACAGCACCAGCCTTTCTCCCAGTGCTGCTGCGTTGCCATGGAAACTGGACCCGATTTCTACTGCCAACATAGGTTCCATGTAAGCAGGAAATGAGCTTAAGTAATATTTATATAATACGCAACAGAGAACATATATACAACAGTTAAGATTTCACTGGAGGCCTCCAGACTGGCTGAAACAGCTTTAAGTATTCTCAGACTGTTTCTATCAAACATTCAAAGTACATTTTTATTACTAGTCTCAAAAGCATAGCATAGGAAATGCACACATATGTGGAATTCAGTATATTCCTTTCTCCTCCTTGTTTTCAATCAAAAAGACAGAGGAGCTCCATACTTCGTAAGTAAATAAAATCATGTGTTCTTCAATTGCCCTGTGAAGAAACTAGAAGTTGATTTATTCCTTTATGACCATTACTCAAAGAGGCATGACAGAAGACTACGAAGGCTACTTTTTGTAACACAATCTGAAACAAAAGAAAGCCAACCTAACCTTCAGTATTCACCTTGCTTTAATAGGATGGCACGTCTTTCTTCTCCTTCCGCCTGCCTCCTTTAAAACATCTTCCTGTAAAAATATTGCCATAAAAACACTGCCTTGCAATTCCAGTGGGGGTTTGGTGTTGGTTTTTATCTCTGAATACTAGCTGTATGCCCACAATCATAGAAGGAACCTCTGGAGATCATCTGGTCCAACATCCTAGCTGATCCAGCCAAACCACCTAGAATCAGCTGTCCAGAACCACATCCAGTGGCTTGCTTGGAATACCTCCAAGCATGGAGACTCCACCACCTCTCATGGGCAACCAATCCGTGCTGGTGCTCAGCTTTCAGCACCAGGCGTGAGATCAGGTGACACATTCTAAACAGCAAACAACTCACTGGATGATGCACAAAATACATTTTCAATACCAAAACAACTTTATTAGGCAGCTTACCGTAATATGATGTAACACAAAATACCTTTCAAGTCTATTTAAAGGGGCAGTAAATGTTGTAGAGATTTTCACATAGAAGGAAAAAGCTAAATCTAATTTCCCTCACCTCTCTTAGACTTTCTCAGAACACTTTTTCAAAGGTAATGTATCTTGAAAAGAACTACTGGTCTTCAGCTTTTTTTTTTCTGGAAGAATTTCTTACTAGAAATATGACAGTGGGAAACACTGAAGCTACACATATTCTCTACGTGTAGACAGCCTAAGGAAGACTCAAAGGCTGATTCAAATCCTTGATCTGCATGATCAGAAACAATGTTTACTTCAAGTAGCTAGTTCTTCCCTGTGCCATAAAGACAATACCCAAAATCTATTACTAGAGTCAAGTCTTACCGTCTTTCTCACCTATATAGCCTTTCTTCCAAATAAAATGCTTTAAAGTATCAAACATTAACTGGAGTGAAGTATCTTGAGGGCAGAAATCCCATGAAAAAGGAGCAGACCCAGGAACCTGAACACAATGATATTAGAAAGGCCATTCCAGGACAGTTCAAAGATTCACACGGACCAATAATCTATATTTAGAAAAACAGCTACATGCAGATGTCAAAGGAAAAGATAAGAGAAAACTAAGCACAGAAGGATCCTTCTTCTCAAGCAGTTCCATGGCCTCCACCAAATGGCAGCTCAGAGGCCACCAGATGGGATTCCTGTGTATTCAGTAACTCCCACCTGATGTTTACTCCACGAATCTATCCAGTTCCCCTTGGAGCAAATGGAAGCTTCTAACATTCGTCTCATATGGCGTGGCATGAAATTCCAGAGCATACTTACACCTCTTCCAGAAGATGATCATCTTGTGTTTGTTCTGGATCTGCCATCTCGTAGCTTCAATTGATATCCTCTGATTCTTGTCCTGAAAGCCTGTGAACATTCATTCTGCAGTCACCTTCTCCCTGGCACACAATTTTAGAGACATCTACTTTACACCCTCAGCCATCTGTTTGTCAGCCTTGAAGAGTCCTACTCAATTTTGTCTTTCCTCACAGGAAAGCTGCTCTACAATTCAAGAGTCTACCTTTCACTCTTCCCTGAACCCTGTCACGCTGTACGCTTTGTACGCAATATTCCATAGGCAATGTGTGGAGGGTATATATTTTGGTATAATGACATTTTCTACCATGTTGTCTCCTCCTTAGTTTCTAAGCATGTATTTGCCTCTTTTTATCACTACTGAATACAAAGCTGATGCTTTTATAAAACATCTATTTCAACAGTAGTTCCCTAAATATCAACTCAGAATCCTTTATTTTATATGAAAAGTTACGATTATTTTTTCAGCATGCATTGCTTCAGCATTTATCTAGGCTGAATTTCATTTTCCATTTTGAAATCCAAAATGCTGATATGAGTATAGTGAACTGGGCCTGATGTAGATTTTTTGACCAAGATCCACCCAGATAAAAAGGAAGAAGAAGAAATGCATATACTTCCATCACATAATATAATCAAAATAAGTTGCTTTGTAAGTTGCCAAAATAAGTTGCCAAACAACTATTTGATTGGTTGTTTGTCTTTAATATCCTAAGTCTATGACTAGCTCATATAACTGTGACTCCCCAGAACTGTCTAATTATTTTCTAATGAGAGTGTGATTACGGTATGAGTTATTAGATCTTTAAATAGAAGTAGATTAATCAGTAGCTCTAAAAGGAAATGACATTTGCTTCTAAAATATCCTTTTACATAAAAATAATTATGTATCTCATGAATTTTAAATAAGATTCTAGAATTGCAAAGAGACCTGAAATTAAAAATATTTACCAAAGTCATATACAAAGACTCACACTCTGCTACAGTTAACATTGGACAGCCCCATAAAACAAACGCTTTGCAAAAGAATGCAGAGAAGACATATTCTCTAGAATAATTTTATCTTTGGCTCAAAGATTCTACTCAAGTGTCATCTCTCTTGAAAAGAACACATGCAATTTATAATACAACCTGGGACTTCAAAATAGTCATCACAGCCACAGAAATTTAAGTTTAAAGATGAAATAATTGTCACTGACAGGAAGAAAGTATCAACATGAAATATTATGTAGTACAGACTAAATTAAAAGAGGAGAATAGTGTTCATAATTGCAATTCTGAAGCCATATGCCAGGAAGATAAAATATACCTACCTAATTTAGAAAAGGTGAGGAGACTAGAAACTAGAACTTAGAAACCTAGTTGACTTCAAATGTCTGCAACAATGGCAGAACAAAGGGGCAATTTACACATTAGGCAACTAGTAAAAATAGGTATTTCATTTCAAATGAGTGCTATATTAATGAATGAATAACTTTATTTAAAATAATTTTGCTTTTTATGGGGAGATTGTAACAATTGAGAGACAGGGTTACTTAAATTTCAGTGACAACTGGAATACATACTGATAATATGAATGAAATTAACCATACATGTCACAAAATTAAGTTTTGATCAGAAAAACTATACTTCTCTGAGAACAGCTGCACTAAAAATACCCTAGTGACAACAGGTAAAGATAATTGAGAACAATTTTAAAATCAGTTGCTTGGGCTTCATTGCTAGATATTTGCAGAAGCCAAGAAGCAGTGTAGGCCAGACAGCTCCAAGCTTAAAGCAGATTTTGGCTCAGCAGTCTAGAGAAGACAGCAGTTTCTTTGGCAATCTATAAATTAGTATAAGTCATCCACATGTTTGTAGCAAGGCAACATACTGAAAATTTTACTAAGTTTTCCACTGTAGTATGTTTTATTTTCATTTCATTATTACCACTGCAAAGAGACTTGGACTTTACAATGTTATTTATTATTTTTCAGGTGATTGGAATATATTCAAATAAAGATCCTACAAAATTGTAGCAAGCTGCAACTTAATCCAATAACATAAAAAAGTAATTTTCCCTTCAGCTGTTCCTGTACAAACTGCTATTCTCAGGGATACGTCTTATTTACCTATGCCCACCATTAAATAAAAAGTAAAAAATCTTTATGAATCATTAAAATCTATAAAAATGAATAATGAACCAATTCAGTTTGAAAGCAGCTGCTTCTTTGTGCAAATGAGAACTCCAGTACCAGAGTGATGTTTGTTCACACAGTCCGACATTTAGCAGCATTCTCAGCTGTACCCTCCACAAAAGGTGTATTTTCCACTGCGTATGTATAGTGTATGCAATTGTCAGTACTGTTAGGAATTTTAAGATTAACTGGGCAAAAGGGTAATAAGGATCACTGTAATAAACACAACTAAAAGAATAGGAATGAATCCTTACATGAAAACTGCCTTTTAAATATAAAACACTCATTTGCACTTAAATTTCACGCTAAACTTCAGGAAGTTTGCTCTTTCAGTTTTTTTGTTTTGTTTGGTTTTTTTTTTTTTTAATTTTTATTTTACTGTCAGATCCCGCTGGAAAAAGAACCACACTGCCTTATGTGCTAACACACAACTACATGTAGTTGAAATGGTTTCAAATGGTATTGCCTAATAATCAATGACCAGAAGCAAAACCATTATTAGAGAGTGGTTTTAAGCCCCGTGGATATTCGGTGTTTGGTTGGGGTTTTTTTTCCCCCATCTGTAGAGTAAAATACAAATCTAAGCTAGGAGAAAGATGAAGGAATACTTCCCCACTGATCTTCAAGGCTTTGTTCACTCCAGCCTCCCCATACAGAGCCTTCAGTTGACCCAGCTCAGCAAGAGCAGAAAACAGTCATAAGATACAAACAGGAAGATACATTCATTTATTACCTGTAAATTTTCTGACTCTGCTAAGTGTTTAGATCAATTAAAGGAAATCAGAGATGTCAGAAATGTGACTTAGCTCATGTTTTCTTTGCCTGGTTTTGAACTGTAACTGAAACTGCAGCTACCATGGCCTCCACTAAAAGAAAGCCTTTTGGTTCAAGAGTGGAGATCACAGCAAGAGGAGTGTGTAGGTATGAAGATTTTAGCTCAGTTGAGAGGCAAAAAAACCCTACATTGTTTTGCCCCTTCAGCCTCTGCCCCTCCTTTTTTGCCATTTATTTCAGGCATTTATCTCTGGTAAGTGTTTAATACTCAGTTAAGTGATACACTATCCCCATGAAAGCAAACCACGATCTCCTCACAAAATGTCAGGAGTAGACAAAAATTAAGCACTCCTTTTCCCCTTTTGCAAAGTATAAGCTGGTTAAGGGCCTATGAAAAAGTAATTTGCAGAACATGGTTTTTAAAATCTTCAACTGTGATGTAAAGGAAGGACCAGAATGCATTACCACTCTGGGTATTGCAATGAAATGAAAATGTCAAGACTACACACATATACAAGCAAAGGAACATGCACACAGCAACACCAACACAGATGCTTCAAGATACATAATTTTGAGAGATTTTTTACCTTTTCAAAAAACAGATTTGATACATAGCAACCACACATTCTCTAAGCTACAGGCATGTTTTACTCTGTCAGATGTAACAAATGCAAAAGATAATCATATCGATTCTGTAGATGACAAAATTTTCCAACAAAATTTTGCTCAGGTAGAGGGAATTCTCAGGAACCAGAAATGGTGAGAACAAAACTGTTGTTACAGTTTTAAAAATAATAGGACAATAATTTGCATTGCAATCAATGTGCAGTGAAATACATACATAAACTCCACATTGAAATAAAACACTATTATTTGCTCCTTTCAAAACAAATCTAGGATTTGTTTTGATAAATCAGGGTCACAAAAATACTGGGGATAAGAACCTTAGGAATCACAGTGTGAGACATTATTCCAGATGTCCTCTAAGAAACAGAGAAAATTATCTGAAAACAGGTTTGAGGGAAATGTAAAGCTTTCAGTTTTCTTTAGATTACTTGTTAATTGTATATTTCATATTTGGCTTAGAAGGATTTTCTTTTAAAACTCAAATGCAGCAGTCAAGCTGCATGTTTGTACAGGAATGGTTCTTTACGAAAAGGTAGAAATACTGGAAAATGCAACTTCTTTGCTGCACTGTTACTTCCCATGCTCTACTTACTGTTGTTTAATTAATTCCTTCAGAGTTGAGGGGTTTTTTAAATTCATTAGAGAAAATGAGAACCAGGATGCATATACTCTTAGTGCTACATGTGACTACACCTCAGAGAGAGCTCAAACTACAGCATTCTCTTACTCATATATGCACTATAAACTGAGTTAATCACCTGGAAGGCAGCTGCAGACTGCCCTGTCTCCATTCCCAGCGGTGTAGGAGCAAGGACAGAAAAAAGTGAAGGGGTAGGCAAAAAAAAAAGTATGCAAAGCCATAACTTTTTTTAATACAGAAGAGAATATTGGTGTGGCAACATCTGTGAAACGAGTTGCTACATTTTCTTTTTCTCAGCTTCTGACAGTTCTGCAAGGCTAAATAACAGAGCATATGATTCCATGCCTAAAAAAGGTTTATGGATACAGACTTAAGAGAAATCCCTACAATGCCAGCGGTACTCTGACATTTTGGTTTTTTAACTTAAATTACATTGCTCTTTGAAAGACACTGGAAGACATTCACTACTGGGAAGTAATTCACTGCTGGAAAAGATCAGTTCTAAAACTGACTGCCTATACTGCTAAAACCCTTGTTAAAACCCCCAGATTTACCAATCAATGTACCTGAAAAGCACAAGTATTTGAGACATACTAGTTTTATTTAGCCTATGGCCAAAAAAAAAGTAACAGTTCTACTTGCCTTCTGCTTCAGATCAAGTAACAATTAAGAACCAGGCCCAAATGACCCACAACAAATTGCTCAAATGAAAACTTCACAATTTTTTTTTTTTTAGTGTAAAATTGCATGAGCTTAAACAAAACTAGTAAATTCATCTTCTACAAGCTAAAAATTACTGTAAATCAAATTAAAAGGGCATATAATGATTGTGTCATTAAGTATGTTGCTGCACTAGTGACTACAAAGACTGGACAAACTCCTCTGCAAGAAGTTAAATGCTTGAAGTCAAAAAGAGAATGTGGCTATGAACAATGTGTTCTTCCATATTTTTCCTCTAAATCAAAATAATGAAAAAAATAAAATCAAAAATAGCAAGTCACTTAAAAAATTATTTTCTTAGAAATACAATCTTGCAGGTCCCATTTTTACAGCTCAATAACCAGTTCAAACCAAAGGAGGCCATGTTTTGCAGAACCAGTCTCCTAAAATAAACATGCAAAAAAGGACAGGAAAGTTCAAAACTACTGCTGCAAGAGTGTATGAATAGAACAGCAAGTGACAGTTTTGGAAGTCTGCTTTCAAAACAGCAGAATCTGCCCTCAATTCTCCCAGGATAGGACCTGTAGTTAAAACAAAACATGTCTGAATACAGGGTCTAATCCACACTGAAAGCTTAGAGATGTGGGCACACTCTTCTGCCATGATAGGCCATACTTCTAAAAGACTTAAATCAAACTCATAACACAAACAGGTCTTAAATTGGTATCTCTTTTACTCCTCACACCTAATCTGTAATGATCTGGAAACACTGCAAATAATTAGGTAGTTAAAAAAGGACAATTTATTCTGAATGGTAGGATAAAGAAATATTTTACGAAAACTTTAAAAGAACAGTCAAACATCAAAATGCCAAATAAAGTCACTCAGCACTTTTTATAGGACTCAGCCTTCACTTGCAAGTGCACCGTGGTGGTGTTAAAACTGTAAAGGCTTAAAGATAAGAACAGCAACAATGTTTTTGTAATCCTGGGAATGAAAAGCAGGCTAGTGTTCAGGCTCCGAGTTGTTCAACAAGACTGACAGTAAGTTGGTTCTTGTTAGAGCTGAGAAAAAAGCTCTAAGCCCAAAGACACGCTCACTTTTTTAAAGTAATCTGATCTAATAAAAGCATAATGTATTCTGTAATTTTAATAGTTTGCATTGCAAAGATTTTTCAGAGAACAATTCTCTTGATAACCCTCTATCCAGCCAGATGATGGACAAAGCAGTTATGTGTAGCTGTAACAATGATCCTTCTGCACACAGAAAACGCAGAAATCTTCAGATAAAGGCTCAGATTTGACTTCATCTCCATTTCTCCAGGAGGTGCCTTTCAGCACTCCCTCAGTGTCAGCTGCTCCAGAACAACACTTCCCTGTTCACTACAGGCACACCTCTCCACAGGCTAGCTGCCAGGCCCTTGGGCTCAGCTCCATGTCCTGCTGCCCAGAACATCCACCAGGTTCCCACAGGGTGAGATCTCCACACTCCTCTCTGCCACTGGGTCCCAGGAATTTGGGAAGAGCATGGTTAAGTGTGAGAAGTGCCTAAGCAGGTACACACCAATGAGCACAGCCAGCTCCAGGCACAGCTCCCCCTAGGCACAGCCCGCCTGGGGTGCACTCCAAAGGCACAGTAAGGGATGCTCAGCTCACTGAGCCCTGGATTCCTCATGAAGTCTTGTAGCCTCTACCCACACAGTAAGGAAGGTTAGACCACTACAGATAATGGCACCCTCATCACCACAACCATGGAGCTTTAGCAGAAAAGTGGAGATGCCACCTTTGAACATAAAAAGCTGAGTGCTTTTGAAGGACCTACAGCTCGTATTATAGATTCTTTGTCCTCTTAAATTACGGTATGAGGGGAGAGAAACTGCTGTAGCCAGAAAATATAATGTGAAGGCATCTAATTCAGATGCTCATTTTATACTTGAGATTAAAAAAAAAAAGTTCTCATAAGAAACAGGATCATTGCATCTTCTGGACATGGGTACAATTATTGAATGCACACTTACATCAAAACAAAGCCTGGAGTTTAAGTCACTTGCCAAAATATTACACTCTCTCCAAAATGAAAGGAATTCTTTTTAAATAAAACTGAGCATCACTGGCAGGGCCTGAAAGTCAACAGGCTGACTAAGAAAGGAGGCTCTTTGTAACAACACTGTAGAACAGTCTGTGTAAAAAAACTGGCTAAAGATAACCTTGAATTTTGTGAGAAAAAGAGTCTAGCAAAACAGAACAAATTAACTGGTTTTTTATGAAGATTTTTTTCCTCCCTTCTCGCAGAAGGAAGAAAGTCCAGAGTCACACAACTTACACTGTACTCTAAATATATTAAAAAAAAAATTAAAAAATATGGACAAGGGGGTGTAACATTCAGGCAGCATGTGCTACATGTACACAGTGGTAAAAGTGAACTCAGTGGTCAGTAAGATACTATTAACAGCTATAAAAAGCTTCACAACTAAGCTTATAAAAATGCCTTTTCATGTTGCTACAGAAAAAGCAGAGGTGTAACATATTTTTATACAGAGGTGATTTTCAGCATTTTAAAGCATTGCTAACCTCTGGACAAACACTGTATCACTGAAAAAGGCTTGTAGCTTTCAGTAAAAAAATTAGTGTGGGTGCAACCCAAAATTTTATGGCAGTAGTATGGCAAACAGAGACTGAAGTTGCAAGACTGTAGTCACATTTCTGTGAAAGAGATTGAAACTAAGCTGGGAAATCAAAACAGAGATCTGAAACACACACAAGCAACAAGATGAATGTGATGTCAGTTACCATATGCAAGAATCAGAGAATGGAATTTGTATACCAGTTAAGAACACAGGAAAGCAACAGTTGAATCTATTTTGATTTAAAATGGACCCCATTCACATGCTGGAACAGCCTCTAGGGTAGCTTGAAATTTCTCAACTGTAACAGAAGCAAAAGCTTGAATTAAAACTAGAAGAGAACTTCTAAATTTTTCAAGTTTTTACTTTTAAACCAACCTAAAACCAGGATTGCAACCAAAAGCCATTAAGTCCTGAGGTTAATTCAGTAACTGTTCAAATTAGAAAGACAACAGAACAGAAATTTCAAGAATTAATACTCTTCTCACAACAGAAAAATTCCGGCTTTGGTTCTCTTAAAGGAGAACTCCAAAACACTGTGATGACTTCACTAATTCTGTACGTACTTCCAGACCTTCCTTTTCTATAAAAATACATATAAAATGTGTATCACACATGTATAAAGCAAGCTCAAAACCAGGCAAGTACCGAAAGGGTTTGTCCAGTTCTGTGTGAACCCCATGATCCTGCATCTATCTTACATATACTGCAGTTACATTGCTACTGTCACCAAAAATTATGTTGCATTCACTTATCAGTTTTTTTTTTTACTTAAAAAACACACACATGCCCCCTGAAAAAGAACAATTTCAGAATACAGAAAGATATAGGATTAATACCCTCGTTTTGCAAGTTCCTTATGAAGTCTGAAAACCTGTACATTATCCTTTTGAAATTCAAATATTTTTCTTGCTTGTTCTTACTTTCAACATAAAACTACCATCTATGTTAGAAGATTCTGTAGGTGGTTGAAAGAATTATGTGATTATGACTTTAGAGACACTCTGGATGATTAACCTAAGACTCAAGATGAGATGTGAGGTTTTATTCTGTTTTGTCCTCTCCACCTCAGTCTGCCTTGATAAGGATTCAACAACTCTGCCACTTCAATTAAAACAGTGAGAACTACTAATGCACATCTGAGTCATGCAAAACAAGAGAATATACCAGACTAGAAATTTTATTTAAAAAATGTAAAGAGCTGGATGAGTATCAAAAACATTTCTGAGAGTAGGAGGGGAACATTTCAGAACACCTTCATAACTTCTGTATACATTTCAAAAATAAGCTACTGGTTTATTTCTTCTTTACTCTGTACATGGCATGTTCAAGTGAATAACCATCAGGGAAAAAATAGTTATGGCCTTCAGGATAGCACCTGAAATGACTTCAACAACTTACTGTTCAACATTTCAAAACAGTCTTCACACTGAAGGACTAACACAGAAATATATTCTAGAAAAAGAACACTAAGTGTGTGATTTTTACTATATACTACTTCCAAACTCACACATATTAACTCTTCCTTATCTACAGACATGAGACTTTATTCAGGGATTTACACTGACCAAGGTTTTTAAAAATCTAATACGAATTTGCAACACTCAATACTCTGTGTATTGGCAGTACCAATCACTTTGCATAGGTGATTTAACCTATGTTCTACAATTTTAATATAAAACAGCCCAACTGTTATTCTACCTGTAGAGGTATAATAATCAACAGTAGCAAATTTTTACTTTCAAAACAATTTCTCTTACCTGAAGAGTTCAAAAATTATCAGTGTCAAGTGTGGTCCATTAATACTCAGTAGAAAAAGTCTAAATTTACTTGGGCCAGTTACACATTACAACTTCATCTTCTCCAAAACAAAACTTATCTTGATAATCCATGTAGCTACTTTGAGTTCTGCTAGCAGAAGAACAGTTACACTGAGTCACATCAAAGCTGCATCTACTTTGTCCATTATCCTATTCCTGACAGTAGCTGAAAGTGGACAGCTTGGGCAGAGTACAGGAATGATCAAACAACAGCCAAACACTGGCCCAGTTTGCAATAATCTGCTACAGGGGGCCACAGAGAAAATTTTTGTATTTGTCTTCAGTGAAGTATTTTTCTATGAACTTGCTCAGTCACTCCTTGAACTGATAAAAGTTTAACACTAACATGCTGTGGCAAGAACTTCTACACACTTAACTGCCCATATCTGAAGAATAATTTCCTTTTCGTTTATTCAGAAACTGCATGCAAGCTTCCTCTGTAGGAAGAAACAGTGAAAAAATATTTTTTATTTCCTTTTTTTCATTTCACTCACAATTTTATAATTTTCCATATAATTTATCTCAATCATTTTATTCTTTCTGAGATGAAAGCCATATTAAAGACACGAGACAGTGCTTATTCACTATTTCCTTTCTTGACAGTCTCTAACATCCTCCTTGCAGTCCTTTTACAGCACTGAGCTGTGACTTCTGTGGACCCAGCATTCCTCGAACACTGGTAATAATTGTACTAGATCCCATCAGCAGATGTAAAAGATTTTCCCCCACCAAGAGCTTCATTTCACATTTCTTACACTTTTATTCACATTATTTCCCTTTTGTAGCATTTTTTTTTTCTGAAGTTTTTCAGCAATTCCTCAATTTTACTATCGAGACCATATCAGTATGACTGGTACTAACACTACAAGAGCAGGAAGCCAAACTCCTTACTCCAATTTTTTCACCTACCTTCTCTCCTGCTAAATCAACCAAAAAGTCCCCAAAGCAAAACCAACTGGCTAACTTTTCTGTCTTACAGGTTAAATGCAGTGAACAGAAGACCCATGAGCGATACAGTTGAAGCAAGACAGGGCACAGAATAAATACCACCAGAAGAAGGAATCAGGTCCTTTCCTTCCTTCCCATTTTGATGGCCGGAACTAATCTCCCCTTTTCTTTTCCTTGGGCTGAGAGTGGATGTGTGGTTCAGTCACACAGAAGTCACAGGTCAACTTGAACTCAGTGTTGCTGCGAAAGAGGCAGTTTGTGCCTCTCTCTTGTAGCCACGGGCATACAGCTCTGCCTTCTGCATCAGCTCTAGCACTGCTTTATTCATGTCTTTTGGAAGTTGTTCTAACAATCTGAAATACAACGGGCAAGTTGCAAAGTAAGAGCAAATGCACGGATGTGGATAACACTGTACAGAGGATGGGTAACTTATTTCAATGGTAATGAGCTTTTGGATTTGCTGTTATTCAGTGTATCTTCTGAGTGATATTTATTAGAATTATTACTTTAGAATCTGCACAATTCACTTGCATCCCATTTGATTCTCCCAGTGAAAAGGACTTCTACATATTTTCAGGCGCTTCCTCTGTGTTTGTGTTCACACCACTATGTCATGTTGCTCCCTAATCCAGACAAAAACCTGCTCCCAACCTCTGAGGCAATTTTCAGGCTCATCAAACCTTCATCCAACTGATGACATCAAAAGCACCAGTGCCAGCACTAAAGATGCACAGAAGAAGCAAGTGCTGGGGATAAGGCAAGACTTTAAATGCAGGCTTAAGCCAACTGTGAAAGTGCAGCCTTGTGGGTTTTTTTCAATATAAAGTATCTTTTTTGTTGAATTTTACACAAAGCCTTAAAAACTATGCAGTAACATGTACAGTACAAATGGCTTAAAGCGTAAATACACATAGTTCATTACGGACTCACGAAGAACAAAACTCAGGTGAGCTGGGTGATTCACACCAACATTTCTCCTGACAAGGATACTGAAATAAATATATATACACACACACAAATCTTCTCATACTCTTGACCTATCACACTATGATCTTGTATTGAAAATCATTAGCATTCTACGTAGACTTCAGCATCATCTTAACTAAGTCTTACTGACCTGATTAATTCAACATTGTGTATTGTAAATGATAAAAAAGAAACAAAGCATTTTTAATGGATACTGATTTGAACAATGTTGAGAGTATATACATGAGTGAATATTTTATCATGACAGGTATTATATGTATTTGAGGTGAAAAATTTACTAGAGGTAGAAAGCACTTGCATTTTACTGTATTAACAAGGTTCCTTTGCCAGGTGTTGCCTTTCTTCTCTGAATGAAACTAAATCATGCAATATTTTTAGTCATTGGTATTTGAAGGTCCCTCCTTTAAACTGCTCCAGAGAGAGCAAATGCCATAACCCTCTCTAAGTCACCTTGTCAAAAGCTCAGTGACTTGCAAATATTCTTCCACCTCCATAAAGAGCTATCAACAAGGCAGCCCTGTTTCCTGGGGTTACTAAACCTTAGATCAAATGTCTTTTCATACTAGTATGGTCTAGCTATGTACTGCTTAACTTTAAAGCTTAAACACCTTTCCAACAAAAATGTAACATTCTGCACACAGTGAACCTGAAACCACTATTATGGTCTATAACAGGTACTATCATGTTCCAAATGAGTCTTTGACAGCTTTTAAATCTCCAGCTTCTGGCTGACATACCCAGATCACTGAAACAGGTAAGAACACATATAAGATAACTCTCTAGGGTACTCTGGTGGGGTTTTCTCTTACAGTCCAGCAAACTTTTCTTAGAAGTGTTACTGTTGAACTAGGGTTAAGACTTCAAAAAATTTTTCATTCCAAGACTGGCCCCAAAAAAGCCATAGTATTGATCACAGATGAGAACACCTTTTCTCATTCCACAAATAACTATTTGTTGCCATGCGTGATACATTCAGGAGGATGTTACACTGTGAACACACCATTATTTCATAAGAATTCAAACAGGATTGCCAATGTCTTGCTTTAGCTATATTTTACTTTTCAGAAATACAGAGATGATGCATCACACATCTGCTGGACATGCAATCTTCGTAGGTCAATATGTTATGTATTTCTTTTTTAAATAACAATGTCTACATTGTCAAAACTTTATCAAACAGACACAGAATGCTTTAAAAGTCTAACAGTTCCACGCCTGCCAGTAAGAACTGCTGAGAAAAGAAATGCCTTAAGCCACACAGATTAATTGTTGCTGTTGATCTGTGAATTAGAAGATGCTGGATTAATTAAAGCTGAAAAGAAATGGTAAAAATGGAAACCATGAAAATGCAAGGATAGTCAGCTATCCTAGACACTTCTAGAGAGAAGCGATAAAATGTCACACGCATGATGTTCCTACCAGACAACCAGTAAAAAACACCATGAAAGTCTCAACTTTCATCCCCCCAAGTTAGAAGGCATTAGGCATTAAGGCTCTACAAGACCAAATGAGCCTGTGTTTTGTAGGTGAGCTCTTCCTCCACATCAGCCTTCAAGTAGTGGCTGACTTTGCAATTCCTGAGTGGGAAACATATACCCAAGAATATTTCATTGTTTTTCTTGCTGCTGTTTCATTTTAATGTACATTAAACCCAAAATACCCACACAGCATGCTAAGGTGAAAATCTCACTATCTAATCATTAAGATGAAAGAAATGTCTGCCTACATAGCAGGTAGACATTGAAGGATTACTAAATAACTCAAGTTATGTGGAACTATGCACAAACTTTATTAAGCATTTGATTACTCAATATGCTGAAAGACATCCTATATTCTTACTTCATACAAATGAGCTTTCATCTAGATCACCATATTCTTTTATGCTAGAATTTTTGTTAAATCCTAACATTTCAATTGCAACGTTTTCTTTTAGCTAATGCTTTAATGTTTGCCAACTGCAGCTACAACAGCAAGGAGTACAATAAAGAAGTCCACAAAATAATGGTGAAGTGCTAAGGTTGACTTAGAACAGTAACAAGAGAATCCTAGGTGAAGTTTTAAAACCTAAACATGAGTGTTATGCTCCTATCCAGCATTCAGGTTCTGGCACTTACCTGACGCTGCAGCAAACCAACTCGGATCATTGTGGTAGAAAACTTGTTGGGGCAAACGGGACCTCAGGAAGGCTGGTGCTAGTGAGGAAAGCCAGACCACTCATCTGGGCTGCAAATCACTTAGGCTGCAGTGAGCCCTTCTCACAGCACCACACACAACAGGTATTTACCTCTTGTAGTTCAGTGGGAAGCATAAGGAATCTGGGTAAGCCTGTCATGTCACCAGCACCAAAATCCTGTTACAGGATTTTCCAACCGGAAATCCAGCAACTATCCGCCTCAGAGACAGCTGGGACAATGTAAGTTATCACCAGCTCTCTAGGTACTTGTTTCTGTGCCAGAAATCAGCCTTCCTGTAGGAAAGCAAACAGAAGAGGGAACACTAACACTACACCCATAATTCATTAATCATTAATCCCAGTACCACCAGATACTGATTCCCTAATAAGCCTACATAGATCCAAGGAGGGCAGCAGCACTGCCACATTAACTAAGCAATCCTCACACTTGCAAGCTGGGCTCAGTTTACGTGTGCACACACAGCGAGCACCTGCCAAAAGCTTCAGAACAACTGCTGTTTCCTGCTGTAACACCAAAAAATTCCAAGAAAGCACAAGCTTCATCAAAAGTTAAATCAAAGTATGTTAAAACCAGTAAAGAATCACCACAACCATGCCTTGGCTCCTCACTGATCCGTAACTGCCTAACACAATACGGAGAAATAAAAATGACAGTAAAATGGTCATAAGAATGATCAAAACGGCATACACATTAAAGCAGTATGAATACAAGAGCATTTGATTACCAAACACAGGCTTTTTGCTTTGACTGTCACAGACTGGCATCATTTCAGCCACAGCACAATCAGATCCTGAGGGACAGTAATGACTTTTGGTGCTCTGTTTAAAACCCAAAGGGCTATCCAAATAAATAGTTATTGATGAGTCCTGCAGGGAGATACATCAAGCTTTCCTCAGGCAAAGATGTTCTAATCATCAACCTGATAAAAGTAAGCTAGAAACATGAGTATTAGATAGAGATAGATACTTTCAATCAATGTGGGCATAAATTAATGCTGCTCATTGCAACCAGAGTTTGGCCACCCCCAGTTAGTATCTGTTTCTTTCACCTAATGCTTTAATGTTTGCAAACTGCCAGGGTACAACAGTGGGAAAAAGATAAGGAGTCACCAAAACAACACAGCTGTTAGCACTGACTTAAAATAAGTGCAAGAGAAGATCAGATGAATTCTTGAATCTTGTTAAAAAAAAGCAAGAGATACTAAACTAAGTTAAAAGCATAACAAAATTTTAAAGACATTTCATTTACATGTGCCTTTATGTTTCAAACAATTTCTCAAAACTGGAATATCGTTCTTTCTAAAAAGTAAAA
>VZRN01011464.1:2976894-2987530 GCA_013397935.1 Dasyornis broadbenti | reverse complement strand
GACAATATACATATCATTTCTCTCCATCTTTGGAAGAAACATATATACGCACCTTTCATACTAAGAACCCCAGTCTTTCAGAAAGATCAAATAATTAGAAAGAAAAATTCTAAACAGACAAATCACAACCATACAATTAAAGGCATGTCAGCATCTCCTTTTAATAAAACACTCCCTTTGTGTTTACATTGTTATGGTGTAGTTAGGTTTGTTAACATCACCTTATCTTAATTATGTTTACGGATTCCAGTTTAACAAGAGCCTGAAGTGTCCTGAAGAATGCAGATACAAGCATGTGTAGTCAATAAAAATGTTAAAAAAAACCAAAAAAAGACCCCATAAGATAAAAGAAACTCCAAGTGGTGAACAACATGACTTACGCAACACAGTATATTCAACAGAGTTTGGAAAAATTAAACTAGTCATGTCAGCAACACCGGAAAAGTAATTTGTAATACCTACATATTTGCCAAACTTAACTAGCAGGAAGCCCATAAAACTAAGAAAACTGTACTGCCAAATGAAATATTTATTGCAATAGTATGGTGACTCATACAAAGCATTTGACACTATCCCACACAACATCCTCGTCTTTAAACTAGAGGGACATGAATTTGACAGATGGATCACTTGTGAATAAGGAAATGGCTGGATGGATGCACTCAGAATTGTGATCAACAGTTCAATGTCCAAGAGTAGAGCAGTGAGGGCTGGTGTTCCTCACAGATCAGTATAAGGACCGGTGCTGTTTAACACCTTTCTCAGTGTCAGGGATCGAGTGCACCCTTGGCAAGTTTGCCAACACCACTGAGCTGTGTGATGCTGTCATACTGGAGAGAAGGGATCCAGATGGACCTTTACAGGTGAGAGGTGGGTCTGTGAGAACCTCATGAAGTCCAACACAGCTGAGTGCAAGGTGCTTCAAAGTGCAAGGTGCTGCTTTCACCTATGAAGCACAATCTGAGGCACTTACATCAGCTGGGTAGAGAATGGATTGAGAAGCGCCCTGAAGAGGATTTGGTGGTGCTGGTGAATGAGAAGCTTGACACAACCCAGCAACGTGTGCCTCCAGCTCAGAAAGCCTACTGTGTCCTGGGCTGCATCCAAAGCAGCAGAGCCAGCAAGTCGAGGAAGGTGATTCTCCCCCTCTACTCCACTACTCTATTCCCACCTGGAGTACTGTGTCCAGATCTGGAGTCCCCAACATAAGGATGTGAATCTGCTGGAAGGAGTACAGAGTAGATCATCAGGATGATCACAGGGTTAGAGGAGCCCTTCTGCTATGAAGACAGCCTGGGAGAGTTGTTATTATTCAGCCTAGAGAAGAGAAGGCTCTGGCAATACCTTAGAGCACCTTCCAGTACCTAAAGGCAGCTAGGTACAGGAAAGCTGAATAGGGACTTTTTAAAAGGGCATGTAGTGACAGGACAAGGGAGAATACCTTCAAACCAAAAGAGGGCAGGTTTAGATTAAAAAGAAGAAATTCTTTACTGTGAGGGTGTTGAGACACTGGAATAGGTTGCCCAGAGGAGTTGTGGATGCCCCATACCTAGAAGTGTTCAAGGTCAGGTTGGGTGGAGCTTTGAGCAACCTGGTCTCAAGTGGAAAGCCTCCCTGACCATAGTAGAGGGATTGGAACTTGATGGTCTTGAAGGTCTCTTCCAACCAAAAGCATTTTATGATTCCATGAAACATTATTCTCCCTTATATTTCAATTTTCCCCTTTGTAAAGTAAGCAGTGCATTTCATGGTTCCTAGTAATTTGTATTTTGAAGTCAAACCAACATTCAAAATAAGATGACTTATAAACTCAAGTTCACATCTTCATATTGAGTTAGTGATTCACTCTGAAAAAATCACCTCCACTGACATATTGTTGACATCACACACACCACTACAAAACAGCAACTTAATTCCTCCAATCTGGCATAAGGAAACCAGTCTGTATTTCACCAAAGCCTTAACAATTTCTACTAGTAATTAAAAGCAGACTTTTGCATTGCTATGGAATTATGGGATGTAATGCTAACAGCAGCAACAAACATGCCAAAATATAATTAGAAAGAAACTTGAAAACTCCCCATCTTCTCTTATATTTTAAACTACAAAACTCTGATTTTCAACTCTGCAGGACTTGGTTAAAAAAGGATTAAATTACTTGGGAACAAACGATAAAATTAGATGTATCACGTTCATCGCTTTGAGACAAAAGGTTAACTATGCTCTTAACCAGTAAAATACTGTGTAAATAAATAGTAGCTGCCCTTAATGCCTTATATTTGTTGCACTTCACAGAATGACAGAATCACATAATTGTTTGGGTTGAAAGGGACATTAAAGCTCATCCAGTTCAACTCCCCTGCCGTGGGCAAGGACACCTTTGACTGAGTGAGGCTGCTCTGTGCCTTGCCCAGCCTGGCCTTGAACACCTCCAAAGAAGGGCCACAAAGATAGTGAAGGGTCTGGATGGGAAGTCACATGAGGAGTGGCTGAGATCACTTGGTTTGTTCAGCCTGGAGGAGACTGAAATGAGAACTCAGTGAGAACTCACTTCAGTCTTCAACATCCTCATAAGAGGAAACAGAGGGGTAAGTACTGATCCCTCTTCACTCTCGTGACCAGTGACAGGACTCAAGGGAATGGCCTGAAGTTGTGTCAGGGGAGGTTCAGGTGGGATATCAGGAAAAGGTTCTTCACCCAGAGGGTGTCTGAACACTGGAACAGGCTCCCCAGGGAAGTGGTCACAGCACCAAGCCTGACAGAGTTCAAGAAATGTTAGGACAATACTCTCAGGCACATGGTGTGACTCTTGGGGATAGTGCTGTGCAGGGACAGGAGTTGGACTCGATGACCCTGATGGGTCCCTTCCAACTCAACATTTTCTAAGATTCTATGATAATACATTCCTCCAATCAATTAAACTACTCACAAGAATGCATTTACATATGGCAGTATGCACAGTATAAATCACTGAGGTTTACATTTCAATAAAAATAGCTGTAGCCCACTAATTATTATAATGTACCTACCCTAACAAAAACGCAGTGCTATGTATTTTACAAGTAAATCCTTATGCACCAATATTTAAAGCATGTCTAAGCATGGAAAGGAAAAGAAGGTTATCAGGAGAAATCAACACGGATTCACACAGAGGAAATAATGTGTGACCAATGTGACACCCTCCTATGATGGCATGCCTGGCTTGGGTGGATGAAGACAGAGCAGTGGATGTTGTCTACCTTGACTTCCACATGGCTTTTGACACTGAATCCCATAACAGCCTCACAGGAAAGCTCAAAAAGTGTGGGTTAGATGAGTGGACAGTGAGGTGGACTGAGAACTCCAGAATTGAATGGCAGAGAGTTGTGATCAGGGGCACAGAGCATATACTTCAGTATATACTTTGATAATTTTCTTGCTATATCACAATACATTCTATTATTTCTCTTGTGACCTTTAGTCATCACAAGCTAATAAATGAGTTATCAAACTTTCTATATATACACAGAAGTGAAGTCCTGTTGTATTTTCGTGTCTCTGACTTCCACTTCATATATTCCACATCTCTTTCAATGTATCAGTGCTTTAAAATAAATGTTCAAATAACTAGCAAAAATCAAAGGTAACGAAACAAACTGATGACAGAAGACTGTAACCAGATGGTAACTAAACAGGAAGAGTGACAAGAAAAATGAAGACTGGAGTGGGAGCTAAAGGGAAAGACCTAGGATAAATCTCTCTCTATATTATTTTCATACAAAACTCTACTGCAATTCAATCTCAGATTACTTTTTGCAGGCAACAGTACACACATGAACTACTAGTTGTGAACAAAACAACAAGGCCTTAGAAGTAGTTTAGAGAACCAAGAAGTTGTTAGTCCCAGAAGCTTCCAGAAGTTAAGGAAGACAGGTTTTTTTTTCTCAGCTCCACCTGACTCATACAGGTTTAGACCAACAGAGTAGGATGATGAAGCACCACATGAAAACCTACTGAGGCTTTCTAGAGAAGAAAAGCAATCACTTAAAAGGGGGAAAAAAAGCTACAACCAAAACTCAGGATGGACTGAATCTAAATAGTCTTCTCCCAAAGAAATCCAGTGGAAACCTGGCAGAAACCTTGAAAGACAGATCTTAAAGCAGCTCACACCTGTCCATGGGAAAAATCTGACAAGAACTATTTGCAGTAAAGGGCAGGAGTCCTCAGATGTCATACAACACGACCTGGGAGAAAACTGCAGTGTCCAGAAAAATAATGACGATATTATAGTGCACATAAAAACTTTTTTTAAAATGTTGGATTTTAGGTAGAGCATTTTTGGCTTTCAAATTTTATGTCTGAGACTGAGCTACTCTCTAAAGCATTCAGTATTTGGCTCCAATTAAGGCTGAGGGTTGGGCTGAATACCCTCCTTTCAGGATCAGTTAAAAAAGGAACATTAGGTCTTTTACACAACAGCTGAAAAAGCGGGGGGGGCGGGAATCAGCAAAAAAATGCTGTGCCTGTGATTCCAGGAGAGTTGCGTGGGGTTTTTTGGGTGTTGTTTTTTTGCATTTTAAGGGGGGTTTTTTAGTACAGTACATGCTAGACAGGCAGACTTGAAAACATCAGCAAAATAGCTGTTTGTTGCACTTTGTTTCTACTCTGATCAAGCAAATGAGCTCTGTTTACATGTTTTGTGTAAATAAACAGCACTGCACATATACACACACATAAAATCTCACAACCTTCAAATCATATAATCTATTTCTCTTCCTGAGAAGAACAACCTGGCAAAGCTTCAAGTATTACCTATCTCCTGGGCTCTGAGAGTAGAAATAATAGATGCCAGGTTTTCTGAATACTGATATCAGATAGCCAGATACTGACTAACACACATTGTGGCTGTTTCTTTTGCCTGCTCAGCTACCTTGCAAAGGAATTGAGCAATATCTCGATGCTTGCAGATCAGATTAACAACTGGCCTTCCAGTCTACCTTGGAGACACAGCCTTGTTTAGAATGGGAGTAATATGATTATTTTTGCCTTTTTAAACTGGCACTTTTTGGCTGCAATATCAGACATCTCTTTTCCAGACCAGCATACAGAGAAGCAGCAAGTGAGATGGTTTATGCTCCATAGCTGTTTACTATTATTATACATCCCTATGCTGTGCTACCTCAAATGGATTTTGCGACAAGCACAGATACCAGTTCAGCAAAGTAGCACTACTTCATTTTGGTCACGAGTGAGCTTTGCCTTCATTAGATGTATGAGCTTGACACATCCAGCAGTGCAAATCTGAAGCACAGAGGATGTATCTAACACGTGGTAAGAATATACATCACTCTTCCTTTCCAGAAGCATAGGTCTGAATAGGAGTTACACTGAATAGGACAAAACTCTATAATACCAAACTTCCAGGAACTGAGAAGCAGCAGCAAAGCATTTGTGCATTTCATATCCTCAGCTAATTTCAATCTTTTGGATGCCTGCATCAGAAGGCCACAAATTCAAACAGACCTCAATCCAGTTTTGACAGGTGCTACTACGCCCTGGGAGACCAGTGTTAGGGTATCTGATTAAAAGCTAATCATAACAGAAACAGATCCAGCAAGGATGAACAGGTCAACCCTAACAACCTCAAGAGCGAAAATAGAGCATGTGAATCAGCTACTCCTACGACTATCAATTAGACCACATTCCCCCAGTGTGAAATCTACCAAGATGAGTCAAAGAAGAAACTCTTCCCAAAAAACACCTTAAAAACTAAAGGTTATGGTTTAGGGGGTATGGGACTTATTATGGAATACAAGGAGGAAGAACATTTTGGGATTGTGTAAAACTCACCGCAGTATTGTGAGAATATGTAAGAAGTTATGAAATGTTATGGGGAAGGCATTGGATGGCATTGGATGTGGAGAAAGACTGGTATAAAAGTGGGTAAGGAGAAATAAGTATGGAAAAACAGCAAGGAAAAATGATAAATGAGGCAGCCTCAGTGCAAATGAGCATCTGGTCAGTGCACTTGTCTGAGTAAGCCCTGCCCATGATCATGACAGTCCATCCTATATTATCATTAAATCCTATACTTGTCTTCTTTGTGGATGCACTTTCTATTTTGAGAGTGTATGTGTGAACTCAAGCTAATTTCAAGTCAGACTGGCCAGCAAGTAAATAAGGTCCAAGTGCCAGCAACTGGAGTGAGAACATGAATCTCGGGGGCTCATGGGTTTAGGTGCCAGAAACTACACAGACAATTTAAAATTGGCTGGGGGAGCACACAGAGCTTGTGTGTGAGTTTCTGCAAAACTTCTGCTAGTGGACTTCTATTGTGAGGAGCTGGAAAGGAGGAAAAGGACAGGGCTGCCTGCGCAGCTCTTGCTTCAGTGCTCTGTGTGTTTATGTGGGTGCCAATAAAAGCCCTGGTTTGAGTCTCTGCTGACCTGCATGGCCAGCTGTGCATGCATTCTCCATACGTGAGCGTGTGCATGCACACACACACCTATGGGGAATAGGCATTCCTTACTGGCTGGCCCTGAGGACACAGCAGTCCTGCACTTAACTATTTAGCTACGACAGGAGATACTGCCCTGGGACACAGAGCCCTCCTTGCTTGGCTACCTCTAGCAACTGGCAGGGCTAAAAGGACACATACCTTTAGGAAGTTTCTCAGCAAAGCTATCAGTAACACTTTGAAGGTGATGTGTCTAAATCTGCCTTAGATTTGAGTATGGGGTAGTCTTTAAGTCTTTTAGTTGCAGACTGCTTAAGCTGTCCTGGCATCTACCGGAACACACTCCATGGAGTTTTGCTAAGGTATTTTTTAAAGCACTGAGTATTTAAATGATAGTAAAAAAAATGTATTGGCATTCTCAGACACTGTTCTGCTTCAACTGGATGACTTCTGGTTCTTTTAATAGCCTTTGAAATTCCTGTGTGCTAAACACATTTGAAAAGAATCTTGACCAGTTCTATCTGTATGTTTTCTTTTCAAGCCAGGATTCATTTATAACAGAAAAGTAACATAAATAGAGCAAACATACAGGTGAAACAAAGTAGATTTAAATTAAACTACAGGAACAAACCTGTGAAGAGGTTTCCATAAAGAGCAACACCATTTTTAAATATTAATGGTCTGCACAAAAACATCATGCGTTCTCTGGCAGCATACTACTATAGGGGTGCCCAAAGAGTAGGGTCTAAGGTAATTCATCATGTTAATAATCCACTCACAAATATCAAGAGTTCTTGTGAGAAAGTGTTTTTCCTTGATCGCCAATAATTTCTTTGTAAGTTCACTCTTTCACTTCTGTTGTGAAACGTACGCATTCTGAGGAAGGCTGTCTCTTTCTTCATCCAGCTTTCTAGACTAACACTCTGAAACATTAATTACCTGGAAAGGAGCCAAGTGAGATTTCTAACTAAGTCCATGAAGACTGTTTGTACTCTTATTTATAACAGAATAAAGGTTTTAATTGATAAAAATGTACTTCAGAATCACCATGGCTGATATTCTTTTTCATACCTTAGGGAAGTCTTGGCCCAAAGTTGTATTAGTCTTCTCGGAAGCTGGCACTTCTCATAGCTAAGATACCACGCAGCAGTGGAAATTCCTGATTCTTGTCACATATGCAACGGGAGCTGTCAGAAAGGCTTTACACTGTCATACTGGGGATGACAAAGTACCACTCAGAGGAAACCACTACACTGGTCTCCTAAGGGTAAGGTAATCCTTTTATAGAAGGATTCATAAAAGAGCAGAGCTAATTCCAAACATCTTCCATTCTAGTTCATGGCATGAAATAAACAGAGGTGGATACATGTCTGGTATGTGGGCATAGTAGGAACTGAATGCTTCTGTGGACAGGGGCTGCAGCAGCTGAAGACAACAATGAGAATCTGTAGGTCCTGATGCTGGGTACAGAATAACAGAACAGCTGTCCACTGAAACCCACAGAAATGTCAAACTACCTTTCCATCTCTACAAAAAAAAAAGGATTGCTGGATATTCTGACACAGCAGCTGCAAGAGAAAATAATACTGTCTCTTTCTAGTAGTATTAATGACAAAAACAATTCTCCCAGTTTCTGCCAGAACTACTAAAAGTTAAGCTTTGACAACACAGGACAGAAACATAGTTTATTGGAGATTCTGCTCCAATAATATAACTTTCTTTGCCCCCAGAAAAGATACATCCTCTTGCCATGCACAGTAGTACTGAGCAACAGAAGTAACGACAAGTCCTTGACTTCTTAGAAAGGCTGTGACTATCCCAGTAGATTTGGGGCATAGGAAGTTGCTTCATGAAAACAACGAACTGTTACTCCAAAGACATTTTACCAAAAAAGAAGTAGGTTCAAGAAATTCTCCCTTCCATAGAACAATGCTGTTCCAAGTTTTGGGAAAAAAAGTCTTGAAGATTAACCTGCACAACACTAAAATACAGATGTTTCACACCCTCTAAAGAGAAGAAAATACAGTTTTTTTAGTAAATGAGGGTGTCACCAACTTATGGCCATTTGTTATATTAGCAAATATCAAGACAGAATTAGGACACTTTTATTAGTAGAGAGAGGTTATTTAAAATGCCTCTATCAAACACAATGGCCAAAACTTCATACGAATAGAACATTTACATGGGATGTGATTCTGGTTTTGAATATTTTCCGGACAGACAGAGAAGCAATCAACCATCCTGACTGACCTAAAGCTATAACCAGACAAGCAAAGCTGTGTAGATAAACTTGGTGAAGAACACAGGCAGGGCTTAGAGCTGGACATGTGTTTTGCAACCGAAGCCTTAAAGAATAAAAAGAGAGAAAGAGTGAAGTAGAAGAAATGGATATTGCAGTTCACTATCCATCTAGTCACAAATATCAGCATGACTTTGGCAGGCATCCTAGATGAGATAAATTTCAGATTTAAGGTAACAGTGATTGTTTAGATTTTTATCAAGAGTTTACTCAAGATTGAAGGCAAGTTTGGAAGAAAATACAGAAGCACCTAAGACAGATACTGATTCAGGAGCGTAAAATTCCTGAAGACAGAACTAGTAAAAGACCTTCTGGTCACAACACCCTTTGGACACCCTTTTCAGTCCACTGGAAAGTTTAGATGTCCTCCACACCATATTGTAGGATTCACATCAGGTCAAAAGCTGAAAGATGCCACAATTTCCGGATAATACGCTTATAACACAAAATATGCAACAAAATTTAATGCTTAAATTTGCATACATTTGCTTAATCTGTTGCTAGCATCCCTCAGTAACTATATCAGTTCCAGATCAATGAAAATAGATGTATCACAACACAGAAAATTTGCTGAATTACATGAATGTCTAAACACTTTATTATTGATTTTTAAGTATATAATATGAATATGTATATAATATGAAGACGCAAAAAACCACAAATTAGTTTATCCTGTAAGACACTACAGCAACAACAGAAATGTAAACATCGGGCATAGGTACACATGGTTTTATGCAATCTGTCAGGTAACATTCCTTTACCACCCACTTCCGCATTGAAGTGGACATTTTAGTGAAGGTATGACTAGGACAGTGATTAGGCAAAAAGTTTCAAGTCATGAAACAGACTAAATCTGTCATACAAAGGGCTTTGCTTAAAATGATCCGTTACTTTTTTCCAAATATTTCGCCCCGGGACAGAACTGGAATACCTTAGAAAGTATACTGTGCAAGTCATAGGTTTCAAAATTTTACATGCTTTCTTTTAGCCATTAAATAACTGTGTTCAAACCACCACTTGGTTTGCTTGAGTTAGTTTCCAGTGAATAGTTCTCATACAGAAAAACTTCATAAAATTCCCAAGAACTTTCTATCTCATCCTTTCACAAAATTCTCTCATTTTAGTTCCAACAGGAAGTGACAAAACCTGAGATTTTAGTTTTCAGAAGGTATATTAGAAATCTCCCTGTAATAAATACCTCACAAATATCTGCACGATGAAAAATTCTTAATCATAAAAAATCCAAAAAATAAAAAAATTAAGTAGTGCACAGGCCATCTCAGTAGTATGTTTACTAATGATATATTTCACTTGTTATTAAATATCAAAGTACATTATTTCTTTACCTATAGCAGAAATTCCAGACAGACACAGAAATAACCTACGTCTATCACTGAAAACTAAAATACACTTCAAATTCTCAATCTTTCCAAAGCCTACTGATAAACTGATGGAGGCACTACCGGCTCTAAGAAAGGGCACAGTTTCCCCTAAAAATATCACCTCAAGTGAAAAACATGCACCACAAGTGGCTGCTTCTATATAGGCTATTTCCACTTTTCTCCTACACAAGGACAATGACATGTTGCAACATTCCTTGCCTCTACATCCCTTTCATACTTCACTTAAAAGCCTTGCATGCTAAAACAAGTGAGACTGTGAAAACTTTAATATAAAAACCACACAAAATATAGGAATTATTTTGGTCCAGGATTGGCAATCTAATATTAAGCACCTAGTCTAACAGAACTATACAAGTACACTGTCACCCAACAGAGCTGGGGGTGGAATAAAGTGCCTGCCTGAACAAACAGCTTAGGGCCCACACTAAGATAGAATGGTTTTCCTTCTACTTCTGAAACAAAATACAACAAATAGAATTAGTTTGTAATTCGGGGGGG
>VZRN01011464.1:2948794-2976864 GCA_013397935.1 Dasyornis broadbenti | reverse complement strand
GGGGGGGGGAACAACATATATTGTTCACTGTTCTCATATATTACACAAAACAGAAAAGTTATAGTTGTATGACTACTAAAAATAGATTTGAACTGTCCTGAAATGGAAGCTATGCAATATTTCTTTTATCCTACAAAAAAAGAAGAAGTAAAGCAGGAAGATAGCTAAGAAAAATATGGTATTTTGAAAATGTGTTTAGCAATTACTGGAACTGATGAAATAGTTGCATTAGTCTGATAAATATTTTTTCTTTCAATGTTAGTTACATAAATAATAGAATCATTATCTTACAATGTCCTATTATCTAACAATTATTCCAAACCATTTATCTGACACACAGCAGTATCAGCTCATACTTGATGTTGTTAGCTGATGGTTCTACTTTTAAACATTACCTCTGTATTTATTACAAGTTACACTTCTACCTTAGAAGTAGTGCATCCACAATTAAATCAAGAAAAACACACACACATAAAAACAGAACAAAGAAATTCCCTGATGTTCCAAAAACTGAAGGAGTTTTTCAACATTATAACTTATTTCACAATGCCTCCTCTAACAACTAACATTAGGTCTCTTACAAAAGGAAGCGGACAGTATTCAGTCTCCATCTTTTTTCTTCCTTCTCAGTATTTTAGAGATTTCTTCGTCCTTTACTTTATCCCTGACTGCCTCCCTGGCATGACCTGATGAAGAAACCATGTAAAAGCAGCGAGAAATACATTAATTTGTTCTTCAAAGATGAATTACAAAGAGAGAGGGGTATACGTAGCCCAAGGCTCAAAAAACCCAAAAAAACACCCAAACAAACAAACAAAAAAAACCCCCCAACAAAAAACAACAAAAAGCCAAACCAAAACCACCAGTACTCCTTAAATCTTGCCTGTATCACTGATCCCCAAATACTTCTATACATTGATTAACATAATTTTGTCATTTGTAAGTATCTTCCCTCTACTATTATTTATAAAACCCCTCAAAATCATGAAAATTGCATTATATACACACCAGCTACCTACTTTAACACTGTTCACATGTAGGTGCTATTAACTTTTTTTAAAAATACTGAAGCAGAAACTCATTTCAAAGTAACATGCATACACAGCCTTTGCAGAAAGAGGGAAAAAGAGCAGGTCAAACACTTTAAGACCGATGAGCCTTGCTAACAACCTTTATCAGAATGTGCTCCATGGTCAAACTGCATTGCTAAGATGACACAAATTTAGAATCCAAAATCAGATCTGAAGAAATAAGTTCTTTGTCCTAAAATGTGAAAAAGAAAACTATTACATACATTAGGTTTGAAGTCTTAAGAGTATCCAGAGATCCAGATGAAAGAATTAACTTTTCTCAAAATAAAACAAACTTGCCAAGAGTTCCACACAGCCCCTAAAAAGGCAAAAAAACCCCAAAATTGCACAGCTCAAAAGGTTCACTGTACTGTAGAGGAAGACTGCATAACTCACACAACAGAAATGAAAGTATTTTTGTTTTCTTTGAAGGCTCCAGAAAGACCATCCTCCTCCATCTGAGTGGTTTTACTTGCTTCCTTATGACATTTGCAATACTTGACCAGTAACCTCACACAGCCTCCAGTGAAACACATAGAATCCAGGAGTATGTGGTAGTTAAATTACTATTTATTAGATAAAGAAACCAGGTGAGTGTCACATCACAAGGACACTGTAGGAAAACACATCCATGGTCTCCTTAAGGCTCAGACATCCAAACAAATCAATTCAGCAACACCAGCCACAGTGGGTTACCTGATCCACCGCCCAGGCCATGTGCGCACACGCATCCGCAGTTACCCTGGTTACCTTATCAACAAGGAACCAGGACTTTGTCCCAGGGCAGCATTAAATACTCGGAAATTTAGGACATGGAGATGCTGTCTGATTGTGTCTGCTAATGAAATATCCCATAGCACGCCAAAACACAGGTATCTTAATCTTATCACCTCACTTCTGCAACTTCAGTTTTTCTGGGGAGAAGGTAAGAGGAAAGGAGGGATGAATCTATGAAAAATGTCTCAGGTTTGTATTAATTTACCTTTCAAGGCTGCTAATATCTTTAAACATCTCAGAGGTTCCTCAGCAAAAGGGTTCATCTTTCTTGCTAATGTCTCCTAAAAGGTTCTTAAAATCATAACAAACAACTATCCTAAGAGAACACTGCAGGATTTCTAAAATGCTGAGCCTCCATAACAGCCAAACCATCCATTATAATCCAGCTTTCTCCTCATCAGTAAGATGTGACAGCATGTTGAACTTGCCAAATGAGCAGGAAAACCTACAAACGCTAAACTGTCTTCTACAAACAAAGACCGACCAAAGAAAGAGGCAAGTAATGGGCTCCTCTCTCATTCCTTCTCTATTCCCATTTCATCAGTCTCTGCAAATGCACAGAGCACCTCCTCTCCCCTCCCCTCTGGCTATGCAAGTGCTGTCTAGCAGCCTCTGTTAGCGTGGAAAACAAGAAACAAGCCATGGACTCTTTCAGATCTTCCACACAGCATTCCCACATGGAGAGCTCAAGCTTCTCAAGAAGTCCAACTACTAGGAGCAAGGATAAAATCCAGCAATAAATAAATATGCAAGAATTAATTCCCGTTTTGTGTTTTTCAAACACATGCATATTCTTGTGTCTGTATGGCATAAAAACACATTGCAATTTTTCTACAGAGCAGATTAAGCACAGTTTAGCAGTTCAGACACTCAGTATTATAATTATTTCTTTTTAAAAAATCTTATATATTAATTTTCAAAGAGCCTTGAAAGGAACTGGCAGTGAATAGGATAGACAGCACTGTTTCATAACAGCTTGCAAAAAAATTCAGTCTATTTTTAGATAGGTGAAAAGAATGTGGTTATTTTAAAAAAAAAAATCTTCCATAAAACATAAAGTTGTTTACATTTATGACTGACCATGCAGCTGATATGTCAAATCAATATCCAGGTAAACAGTACCACATATTTCAATCTGCAAAAGACATCTATGTGCATAAACAACAACCACATTTTAATCTTCAGGGCATGATAACTCATCATGCTGTTAAAAAAAAAAATCTTACTTTTTAATGAATGACAGCCAAATGAATCTCACATAGATACATATTTTTCTAATTGTGTGTTATGATCATTTTAAAGAACCTCTTCATCTAGGACTAACATTAGTTCAACTAGGAGCATGTTCTGCTCAAAACCAGACTGATCAGTTGTCGGATGCTGCATTAATATTCATTTTGATAAAACAAATATCTGTATTACACACCAAATTCCCACAGAGCAATGCCAATAAAAGTCTTTCCAAAAATTGAATTAACACCTGTTTCCTTTACTATTTTCACTCCATCATCCTCCCTGTTACCACCACCATTTTATGAGTCTTGTATTTAAAAATTTCAGGCATAAGGGTGGGATAAAGGTTAACAAATAAACATTTGCATTTCTCTCCTCATTCTTCATTTTGAACAAGTAAATACTAAAATTTCTCTCAAAGCTCTCCTTATATTTCTCCATTTTGGAAAGGTGACTTAAACATCCCATTCCCCCCCACCATTTTCTGTATCTCTCATTGCTGATATTTTGTTATAACTACAGCTGGTGAAAGGCAGTACAGTTTGCTTCTACATATCTTACATAAATATACTTATAAATCAAATTAAATTGCTCATTTTAGTTTTTCAAACCATCCATACCACACAGCACTCGTTCATTTTGAAAGATGTTTTTTAGCCTGTTTCCTTAAGATAGCATTCAGTACCTTATCATGTCTCTCTATGCTGAGCCATTCAATAAAATAAACTTTAGATCATCATTTCAGCCTAACACACAGCTTGGGAGCTTAAAATTAATAGTACTTTTTTCTGCCAACGTCCACTATTAAAATGGTGAAAGAGAACACATTCAGAGAGTCTTTTATATACAGCCAAAATATTTACTATAAATAATAGGGGGGAAATGGTATTATGTTTCTCTAGACTGAAGCAGTTTCAAAAATAAAAATGCCCTAAAATTCAGTTGCAAGGCAAAACAGAAGTGAGCAGGGCTGGTTTATTTAAAATCAACAAAATAATGACCAGGAGTCTATTTCACGTCAGAAGACTTAAATGTATATTTAATACCTTTAAGTATTTTTTAAAAAATGAAACAGCTACATGAAATAGCACTAATCTGATTGACAGATAAAATAATTGCTTTAAAAACACTTCTGAGTCATTTTGTCCTTACCTGCAGGCATGAACCATTACTGCATGCAGCGACTGCTCCATTTCCTAGCATAGACTTGAACAGGGAACACATCTATCTTACAGAATGTGACTAATAGGGGGATTTGTGATTCCTGAGCTACTTTCCAAAGGACACTCCCTTTTCCACATAACAGGGCATGAAACGCTTCGCCAAGTTCTATTTCCTACCCATCTGAACTGGAAGGAGCGCGGCAGAACGGCGGGGTCTCTGCGATGCCGCTCGCGTGACGGGCGCGGGGTCTGCACCAGCCAGCCCAGCCCGCCCCGCCACNCCCCCCCCCCCCCCCCCCGCCACGATCCGCATGCTGCAGCCGCCGGGCTCCGGGGAACGGGGTGGGACCCGGAACCCTCGGCAAAAACGCACAAAGCTCGACCAAAAGGAGAGGCTGGGTGGGCACGGTGCAAAATCCAGCATGCAGCACGCGGACAATGCCAGCAGCCCCGCGGAGGCAGAGGGAGAAGCCCCGCGTTCATGCGGACGGGGATACGGCCGTACCTTTCTGGAGAGGACGACTTCTCAGAGTTAACTGACATCAGCAGCTCAGTCTTCTGCTTGATTTCTGGAAAAATCAGAAAACGTTCACCACCGACACCGCCTGCCCTCGCCTTCCGAAGGTCTCGCTTCCCTGCGCCCTTTTGTCCGCCGGAGGCCCGGGACGCGGCGCTGTGCGAGGCCGCCCAGCCGCGCTCGGAGGGCCGGGCCCGCGCACATGACCGCGCATGGCGGGCTGAACCATCGCCGAGCGGGGGGCGCCGCTCCGTGCCTGAGCCCGCGCGGGCACCGCGGGGGCCGCGCCACAGCTGCTGCCGGCCGGGGGGATACGGCGGGGGGGTCTGCCGCGGGATAAAACGCCGAAACAAAGAATTCCCGGCACGGATCGTCCTCCCGGGTACCTTGCTAGGAGGTACTGCACACCCGCGACAACCTCTACATCAAAAGCCCTGAAAAATATGGCTCTTTGAATCATTTTTGTCACAAAGAGCGAGGTATTAAATCACTACTTTATACGCGGGTGAGAAACAAGACCTGGAAAACGCTAGGCACACCTGGATTGGGGGTTTTAGTGATCTGCCTCTATGTCCCCCATATATACTTTGAAAAGCAATGTTTCATTTTCCTTTCTTTTTTAAAATACCTAGTAATCCACCCAGAGGCGGTTGGGCACTGGAAGAGGGTCCCCAGGGAAGTGGTCACAGCACCAGCCTGACAGGCTTCTAGAAGCGTTTGGACAATGCTCTTGGGCACGTGGGGTGACTCTCGGGGATGATGTGCAGGCCAGGAGTTGGACTTGATGATCCTGGTGGGCTCCTTCCAACTCAGCATACTCTGTGATTCCGTAATCACCAATCCAGCACTTGTAAGGCCTGGGCTAGTACCTCATTACTAAAACGCTGGCAGCATGCCCAGGCACGGACACCCGGCATGCTGTCACCAAGGGGAGATGCACCCTGCCACATGCTTCCCAAGATCCTATCCAAGCAGAACAGAGATTGCTGGAAAGTGAATTCACCAGGAGCTCTGGTGCCGGCAGGTTTGTGACCCAAAAAACCCAAGGAACAAAGTCATGGATGTGCGGATCATTTTAAGATCTGATCCTCGCCAGAGACCATAGTGCCACCTACGGCAATAGTGGTAAGACTTGTGCAAGGCTTGTCCACTTGTTTACAGCCACAGTAAACTTGGAAATGTTTGGAATTAACCATTCCACAGCAGAAGACCTTCAACCTGATTTTTTTCTCTCCACACATATCTCAGGTACAAAGCCTCAGAAATTTCTGAGAACAGAAGATGAGAAGCTGGATAACTACATTTATTTTATTTTTTTTTTCCAACTGAAGTCACAAAAACATTATTACTATCTGAATGAGTTTATTACCCTTATGCTCTGGGTAGCTTACTAGCTCTTATTAGCTTTTAAGCTAGTAAGTGATCATCACCTCTTCAAGCACATGCCACTTGTTCTTCCCAAACATATTGATCAGAGGAACCTTCAAGAAATACCTCAGTTCTCACATCCAGAGTCAATGCTTCTCAGATCTTTGAAAACATGTCTGTGAAATGTCAGTATGTCCACAACTGGCTCTACTGCATGACTGCGAATAGCATAAAAAACTTCTTTTGCCATTGTCCATCCCAGGCAGCAGATACTCCTACAGTCACAGCTACTGGGATACTTCTCTGCATACCCAGACTCACATCCTAATGCAGGGATGAACTGAAGTTCATTTCCCCTACCACAGATCCTTGACACCAACCAACTATAAATATGGTCCTCAACCTTGAAGTCCAACAACTTCTTAAATTCCTTCTGAAGATGCTTAAAATTAAAAATTGGTTACATAAACAGATATTCACAAGGTAGTATTTTATGGCAAAACAAATCCACAGAGTTTGGAATAAAGTGATCAAATGATCTATTCCATAACTAAGCCTCCACACAGGCTTTACAATGGATGTCTAGAGATTATTACACGAAGACTTTATTGCTAACAGTACACTACAAGATGTTAAAAATAAATCCAAGGTATGAGTTACTTCACTGCAAATTTTGAGTCCCTGGATGCTCTAAGAGATGCACAGACATTTCTCCATGATGGTATTATAGCACGTAATTAAATTTTATTTTTAGTAATCAAGTGACAACAAAGATTTAATATAGCTGCAAGAAGAATTGAAATAAAATTAGACTTCATAGGAAAAATCATCTAATGTCTTAATGAGCATTCTATTCCACTAATTGATACAACTTTCATGACAAGGTCTTGGGGTTTTCCTTTCCTCTGTTTCTCTTCTGTCAATTTGAAATAATTTCTTATTTGGGATTTGCCAGTCTTTTGTCTCTGCTGAGATTTTTGCAAGTGGACCCCTTTTGCTCATTTTTAAAAGCAAATCTGTACCTTTACACATCCATACTGCACCAGTAAGACAGATACTATCACTATCACTCCTCATGCAAAACTGATCATGGCAATGCCATCGCCAAAATAAGACATATGAGTTCGATACTAAGTGCCTTTAGGCCATAAAAGAATAATGGCTGCAGAAACAGCACTGTTCTCATTTGTTTATTTTTATTATTTATAAATTACATATCCAGAAATCTGGGCTCATTTACAGAATTTATTAAAACTTAGCAATTGCATCCCAAGTCCAAATAACAATACAGAAAACCCTTCAAATTGCAGTCACCATAGCACCACTCTACTAGCCCTTGTGTCCAGAAGAATGCAAATCACAGCAGTATTTGTTAAACTCAAAGTAACATAAAAAGAAAAGAGAGGAAAAAGGGAAGTTTTACAATTGAACAGCTCTTCCTAGATATTTCTTGGTTCAAGACCCTTCAACCTAACACAGAACTAATACTTCCACTTTCAGTTTGCCTCAAGCACAATGGCACAAAGGCAAATGCTGGGCTGTTCAGGACAAAAATCTGTTACAGATTCAAAGAACCACACCTTTAATGGGTTTCATGAGTTAAGTAGATAACTGTACCGATCAGCACCCGGAGGTACAATGAACCTCTGCTTAGTGAGCAAACATTTATATCCTCACTGAAGATTCTTGGGTTGTCCTAATTTCTGAGGCCACAAAAAAGATAGAAACACATACATAAAACCACATCCAGAATAGATCACAACATTGACTGAAAAAACGTTGAAGAGGAATGAAAATTAGTGCTTGCAAATCTCAAAGCAGCAGTAAATGCAGTAAATTTCTCCAGCTACAGAATAACAATAAATTCAGGTATGGGGTAGTATCATTGTCACCAGCTCCTCAGTCATTCCATGCACTTTATCAGCCCACTTCGAGTAATTCTGCACTGCATACAGATCCAGTGGCAGACAACTGGCTCTCAGCCAAGGTCTGAGCAAAGCAGATACACTAAGTCTCTAAAGCCATACTATTCAAGCTGTGATTGAATGAAAACAAAAACCAGAAAGGCTCTGCACTGCCCAAAATGGCTTCCTAATCATCATGATTTTTATTTTTTTAAACTAAAGCAAAGCAGACACCATAAATACTTTAAATTTTTTAGCCTAGATGTTTGTCTCCTCCAAAATGTTCAAATTGTGTGTTAAATCAGAGAAAAATGCATCAGATGAAGTTAAAACAGGAAGGAACCCCCTTTTAGAGAAAGATCATTTGCTTTGCCAAAAGATAAAGAGACCAGAGGCTTGGAAAAATGGCAAGGAGAGTCCTAGAAAGAGATGTTGGCAGTGTCTAAACTCACAGGGGATTTGTCAGAGAGCATCATGCCAAAAGCACCAAGCAACCTGAAGTTTCCACACCAAATCTAGAATAAACCACCTCAGAAATTATAAGGGAAGAAACTCTTCACACAAGACAAAGAAGAGAATTTATTTTATATCAACAATGTGAAAGAAGAACAAAAAAACTGATATGGGAACTGGGAATCCTCTGAGGAGTATATACATAATCTGGAAAAAAAAAAACCAGAGGAACAGAATTAGCCTGGAGTTTTGTTTATTTATTTTACCAATAAAGAAAACACACAAGAGCTCTCCACAATAAAAGAAAATAAAAAATCCTAGCTGCTGCTCAAGCACAGATGGAAAAGTGCGGACAAGGTATATGGCACTGCACAAACTGTTCCCTGTGACATATGGGTAGATATCAGAGTCACCACAATTTCAAAGTCAACTAACAGAAGTCACTGTTTCACTAAAAATTTAATCATGTCTACCACAAACAGATTATCTCGATGATCTACAACATGTTCATCAGTCAAGATTAAAATATCTTACTGACAGTGCATGTATTAAATTTATCCAGGGCAGAGATCCACTGTTGCAGAATTCAACCAATACAGCTTCTTCTCCACCACCACCCCCTTTTGGGAGCAAAGGAAGAGACAAAGTAGCAGGTAATGTAAGTATCTTCAATTTTTTGCAATGTAAATCCTGCCATACAAGTTTCCATAAACCATTTTAAAAATATACTAAACAGATGCAAGCAAAATATACTTCATTTTTAATTGGTAAGGAGGCTTATCCACACATTTTATTAGTCTAACCTGATCATAAACTAGCAGATTTAGTGCTTTTCTTCCTTTTTCTATGTGGTGTATGTTAGGACACAAGCTTGAAGTCCATTTAGCCTTTCTTCTAGACTATCTTTAAATATGTACTTCCTTATCAAATCCATCGTAGTCTGCTCTCCACTGTCTTTTCCACCCTTACATCATGGCTACAGCTGCTTGGATTTTACAATTTGCCTATAAAAGCATAATCCTGCTGCAAGTTGACTACTTCCAGTGTTACTGTTAAAAGGAAGAGTCCTGCTTCCCAAAGGAATCTATGACGACAGAACTGAAAGCATTAAACAAATCAAATTAGTCCAACTACCTATTCTAAGTAATTTTTCAGCCTTAAAGTCATGAAATGCATTAGGAACTTTGGTATCAATAACATGATTTTATGTGGACAGATCTATGTTTTGAGCTTTGGATAACTTGTACAAGTGACATGCTAAACAGCACAAAAGGCAATAAATTTAAATTCTCCTGATGAGGCACTGGACACCAGACAAAATTAGACAGATTTGCACACAACTTGAGAGGTTCATTCCTTTGTATGTTTTACATCATACACTTTTAAACTAAATAGTTCTAAAAGACTGCTAGAATCATAGGCTGTGATTGAAACAGGGGTTTCAAAATGGCACAAGCACAGAGCAAGCCTAAATTTGATAAGCGTATGAATACTAAATGGGGTAGTATGGAAGCATAGAGAGTATAACTGCCCTAAAATAAATTGTTCTTCCAGATGTTACTAAGCTTTTGAAGTAAGGAAAAAAAATATTAGCTTTATGGACTTCTTCAGGTCTCTCATGTGTAACATTCTCATCAATGCTGATACACAAGTCAGCAACTGCCTCACTGAAGAATAAGTGACAAAACCAGCTGTTTGCAATCTCCTGTTGAGAAGATTACATTATTATTCTTAGTATTATTCCTTTCAGTATGTTAAATAATATTTCTGCTCAGAGCATGAAGAAATTACAACAGAACTTTTAACGTTATGTCATACTTGAAGTATTAAAATCACCATTTTAAGAAACTGTTTACTTCAAAATGAGTAAGCAAACTCTCTCCTTTCCTAAAGACATGTATAAAACAAAGTCAGTAAGATCGAAATGCAAAGCATTTTAAACATTTTCTGTAGTCATGTTTCAGTTACTGCTCTAAATGTAAAGCTTGTTTTGAAAAAATACTCCCTTGTTCCACACAAGTCTTAGGAACCAGATAGAAGATACAAAGGTAAGTACAGATCCTTTTTTCTATACCCTGCACAAGTTCAGCTACAGCTGGGTCCCACTCACGTTCTTCTCAGCAGACACACATAATAGGAGTCAATATCTAATGAGAGAAAAAAATACATAGAATTTTGTTTAAGGTCTTTAATTTTCCCTTGCATAAAGGGGAAGATGGATTTACTCAGTATCTACAGATACATTAAATGGACTTAATAGTACCAAGTCTTTCGAGGTTTTTGAGAAATTCGATGTTGTACATGATCTTCTAGTGATCTCAGAGCCACTGCTTTTTACATTAAGCTGATACACTTAAAACTACTGGAATCATATGCTCAGGTACTTTTAAAGAACATACTCATTGTAATATCACTGTTATCCTTCTGAACAATCTTCCATACATACGTGAGCTGTGGTTGAAAAATACCTTCACAAAATATTCTGAGGAAAATATCTTCTTTCAAAATGGCCGCTACTCCCAGTTAGTACCCAAGAGTTAAGTCTACCCTAATTCTTAAAGACAGACATCTTTCATCCTGATGACACTGCTAGCTGCTTAGCACTGTTCTCCTTAACAAAAAGAGAGGCCAAAGCTGATCTGAAGGACAGTATACACCTTTAATGGTAGCTGTTGCCTTGTTTTTGCAGAAGAAAATGGAAGGTTATTCATTGAGAACTTATGGAACAAGGGTATTTTATTCAAGAAAAATAGCAACACTAGTACTATCATTTTACACTTTTATTTCACTGAATCTTTACCAGGAGGAGGACATTGAAAAACACGGGATACAGAAAAGAGTGAAACATGGTAGGAAGGAAACACACTGCAGATCACAAGAGTGAAAACACGCTTGAGAACATCCACCACAGTCAAGTTTTTCTGCTCCTCCAAAAGCGAAAAAAACCACACAAAATGCACAGATGAATTTGCCTTTTACTTGTTTAAATAAGTGGTTTCCAAATATACAAATATACATAATTCACAGAAATTACAACTCTGAAGAATTTTTAATACAGTCAAATTATATATGAATAATTTTGAAGGAAATTTGTAGATAAATTTGAGGAAGCATTAGATATGCTACAATGATAGAAGAATAGCATTACAATATGCTACAATTACTCAATAAATGACCTATTATGAACACAAGGAAGCAGAATTACCTATGTTTAACTAGTTAAAACTAAGTATTAATTTGCATTTGTTTTAGTCAGCCACATAACTAAGCCTCATTGACATGATCTGGCATTTGATCTATTGCCAGACTATAATATTTATTAATAAAGTGCTTACTGAAACACAAAAGTACAAATAAGACGAATTTTTTATTCTCATAGTTCTCCTGGGTCAAGCAGCATTTGCTGTACCAGATGTATGCCCAGCACCAAATTGTTGCTTTTCCCTTCCTCCTGCCATCTCAGGCTGATTACCAACTCTGGTCTAAGTTTCTTTGAAAATCTGTACTCTTACAAAAAGCCATTATGCAAAGAAAAAAAAAATTTTTGCATAACTTGCTAATCTTTTGTCAGATTAAACACCAGTAAGCATATCAAAGAAAGCACTACTAGCCCCAAATATGTCTGTGCTTGTTATTTCCTAATTATTGATGTACTGAACTTTATCATTTATAAGTACTTAAGGTTTATGAGAAAGGTTTTGTTGGGCAGTTACAGGGACAGAGTTGAGAACAATTCCTAGAGCTGCTAGAAAACAGAAAGCTTATTCCTACAACTTTATTCATTTTAGGGGGGGAAAACCCCAACCTAAAATATTTTAGGTATGTTAAAACTTATCCTCTATCCTTTAAAAATCAGCTGCCAATTGTTTCCTATTACTAAACGAAAAAAAAAGAAAAAAAAACAAAACCAAAAAAAACCCACCTCCATATGGAAATGGTGGGACACAAGCTAGCTAGAGACAGACAGAGTGATTTAAGAACTTACTGCTCTGTTAGATAAAACACAGTAAGTCATTTGCTGTATTTTCCAAACCTTGTCTAGAGGCAAATGGTTTGCCAAGCATACATGAAGAGCTTCTCTGCCAAAACCTGAAAAAATTTTAACTTCCAGGAAAATAATGGAGTGTTAGACACCCTCAAACTACATCACTTTCTATCTTGACTATCTTACTACCTTAACTCAATGGACAGAGTGAATGATTTCTGATTTCTAATCCAAAATATTTTTAATTTATTCCTTTTACAATCTAGTATACAATTATTACTGTGTGTTAGGATCCTTCTGATAATAGCATTTTCTTTCTGGTCTATAATTTGCCTAAATGTCTTAAGTGCTGCTCAAATTTTTGACTACTATTATTTTTCCATCATTTGTTATTACGCGTTTTTTTCAAAATTCAAGAAAAATAATAAATTGCTCTAATGTAGCAGAATGACAATTCCAGTCTTAAAGAAAAAACAGGTTTCTATTCATCCGAACTGACTCAGGCGTATGTTACCTTATAAAGACTAAAGCAATGACTCAGAAATTCAAGCACACACTGATTCCTCCCTCTCCTAGGAGATGAAGCTACATGATTTACCCAAAAGGATTAAACAGGGTCACAGTTATTGAATACATGCTATAACCTTAAATTTAGGTTAGAATTTCTTCTTAGTCTTATTTTTTACTATCGTTCACTGTTCTAAAAAGCTTTGTATTTTTACTTTTTGTTGCAAAAATTTTCAGATAGAAATCCTTATAATAGAAATATTTTTAAATTGAGATATTTATCAGCATATTCACCTAATGCTTTTCAGTAAGTTTTTATACTGTGACTATCATCACAGTACCTACACAACTGGTTCTTCCAAACATATTTGCAAGGTTTTGGACACCTCTTATCCAGCAGAACATCAGGCTCTTATACTCCTTGAATTTTTGGATGCAAAGACATTCTCAGCTCTGGTCCTCTACGACATGAGAAGGACTTGTTTCACCTTTTCTTGGCTTCGTAGGAGTACAAGCAGTTTTCAGAAAAAGCTCCATCAAAAAAGCACATCATCCCAAGCACAAAGCAAGCCAGAAGCCTTCCCACTTTAGCAGTGACTTGTGCCCCACTGGGACATGAGTCCACATGGTGATCAGCTTACCCGAAGTCCACATCTTGAGGAACATTAGACAGGTTACAGAGCTGTCTCTGTCAAACTTCATCTAAAATGTTCCCTATTGTTTACAGAGAAGGAGACAAGGGGCAGAATAGGGAAATAAAAGGTATTTTTACCTGAAGGAGTAAGAGCAAGAAGAGCACCCTCAGCAGCCATTGAAAGTGCCAAAACCAAGATACTGATGTCAGCTCTACCATGCCACACTCACCAAATAACATCATATACTCATGGCTTTACCTCCAGTTCCTGCATTTGGACATGGTACAACTCCTCTGTAAATAAGCCTACCATGTCCATTCAGTAGTACAGGCTCTGGAACCAGTCCCCACTGAATGAAATAGTAAAGATTTGTCTCATGGTAAACATTAAAGAAACCTCAAAATTGTGTATCTGACCAGAATCCTTCAAGTATGCTCTTTGCAGCTTGTTTCTTGTTGAAAAGACAACTGAAGGGCAAGCTCTGAAATCCTGCTAGAGCCCATCAGACTAACATCAATTACTGCAAGGCTTTTGATCTGTGGCACCTGCACACACCTTTGCTATCTCTGGTAAAGCACACGACTGCCAGAAGAAACTTAACATGAAAGCACCACCACTTTTTTCCATTGGAAAGCACCATATTGCATTGGAAATGCACGTGCATTGACTGTAACCATCCCTGCGTCTCGTACATGGATGTGCCTTCCTGCTGCCATAACCACCACCACTGCTAGCAAAAACAAAAAAAAACCCCGAGACACTGCACAGAAGGAATCGCTGTCTACTGTAACACACACACCCAGTAATCACAATAAAGCTGTAATGATCACAGCTGAGAACAAATATGATTCTCCATTAATATAGCATCATTTTATTACCTTGAATTGTTTAGTTAACTAAATGGATCTACCCATTCTTAAATTACATCTTGATCAAGTTTAATCTTTTGGAAACAATATCATCAGTAAAGCTGAACACAGAAAAATTAAATTTCAGAATTATTACTGGAGATAAAATTGTACCGATGACAAATTTTAAATACGCATGCAGTGCCCACGAAAGGAGGAACCTTCTAATTATATTTCAAGTGTTTTTCTCACATATACCATTTTCACTCTTTAATTGCCAGTGCTCTGGATTTACATAGCAACATGAAAAGACTGGTGATTTTTCTACTGGGCTTCTCCCTAGCACAGGGGATATAGAAGTAACACAGGAAGGTATTTCTTTAAACGCATACAAATGTTAAACAACCCAACACTGATAACTTGGCACTCAGCCAGCTTACACTTCCTTTTTTCTAAGGAACAGAAATACCTTTAATTCTTCAGATGCCCGTCTTTGTGAAGTCTGAATGTAATTACAGCATAATACATACGTGTATTGAATATCCGTAATTGGAAATATAGGAAAAGAACATACTATAGTCACAAAAATGGAATGAGAAAATATGGGAAGTTTCCATGTAAGAGAGTGTTATGAAAGCCTCCTAGTCCTGAAGAGCTACCATTAGGAATACTTTTAATTTCATGGATAAAATATACAATACGCGTGCAAATACATGTCAAAATAGTCCCTTCCTCTGTTTTTGCTCTGTTCTTCGAAGAAATGGGATTTTTTTTTAAGCAACATTATACATATGCAACAATAATAAATGATTGAAAAAGAATCTGGAGAAATTATCTCTAAATTTTTGCTGCAAGATGTGAGAAAAGGAGGAATATATTTTTTAAAATCTGATCAGAAACAAATGCTGGCTGCTAGGGACAAAATATTTTTATAGGCAAGAAGAGAGTTAAAAGCAACACCAGTAATGGAGGTATTTACATGAAGTAGAGGTTTGTCCAGACCTGATAAGATCTGACCCTGCAACTGGTAAAGCTATTTACATCTCTGCTGCTCGCCTTTTTTTGCTGTTGTTCATTAATATCTCATCTACACAGTATCATAATCAGCCATTTCTGATGAAATATTACAAGTGTTCTTGGCTGGCCTGCAAACTTACTTCTTACACATTAAGACTTTCAAGGTTATTTTTTTTATCTCTACCCTTTTTTTCTTTTCACACCATCTCCTCTTCTCCATCTGACTTCCCCATCACTGATTCAGCAATCATATGAGAAACCTGCTATTGTCTTGCCTAAAAGCTGGCTATAAAGTTTCTTCTGTAGTGAAGACACAGAGACGTAGGTGGTGAGGCATCACCCTCCACTCTGCAAATGTGTGGTGATGTCATGGCCCTCTGGTACCTCCCATCTTCTCCTACATTGCATGAAGTAGATTTTATTGAGCAATGCTGCGGGAAGTGTAGAAGGACATCACCCAGCCTATCATCCAGCCTTCTCCTCCTCTGCACCCCCACCTGGTCCCAGCTCCACTCCTGGTCCCAGCACGGGTGGCTGCAGTGAATGAGCCAGCAAATGGCATCACTGCCATGTGCCCATTCCCAGTCAATGGCATCTTCAAACCAGGAACTCAGGACTTCTACACGTGCCAGTCTTTCCCAGCACACGAGGCAAAGACTTCACTGTTGGCAAGACAGGTTTTCAACAACACAGTTCTAAATTTGACAGTCATTAGAGCAACATTTAAACAATATACAATTTTGAACAGGCTGCTGAACAGGCTGCCAACAGTGTATAAAACCCTACTGAAATAAAAGAAACTGTTTTAGAAACAGATCAATGCAGATAATCACACAGACATGAAAAAGAAAATGGGAAGACAGATTTGGCAGGTAACACTGTATCTACTATTTTAGGTTTTGCTGAGGACTCAGAGCAAGGGTGCATCCTTAGAGCACTTCCCTTTATATAAACACAGGGGGGAAAATTGAAGACTTTTTAAAATAAAATAAATCTGATTAAAGAGCATGGAAAGTTGTATTATCTGAATTCTCTTCCTATTTCACTATTCCTATCCCTAAAGTATCTAAGTCTATAGTCACAGAAGACACATGCTTGAAAATTGGATCATTCAAGTTTCAACAGGACTGGCAAGTCTAGCCCAGACAAACCTCACTGATGATCATCCTGATTCCCATACAAGGAAGGAAACACAATTCGAAGATTATATATTTTTAAATGTCTCTACTTCTTCACTCTACCTTTGGAAAACATGGAATGTGAATAGATTATATAGTCTTTATTTGTTCCTGGTATTTAACACCCATAATGAGAAACTATGAATAAGCATCGTAAGAAGATACCATCTAACAAATTGATTCTAAACAATGGGATTTCGTTAAGTTGTAAGAATCACCAACATCGCTTCAAATGTTAATTAGTAACTACATGAAGGAAAAGAAATTAAAAACACTATAGAAACTGTTGGGAAATACATGGAGCAAAACAAAATGGGCAGAAATCACTGAGAGCAGAGAAAAATGAAGCAGGAGAAAAATACAGCAAAATTTCTGGAAGAAAGAGAAAGAACATTGACAGAGAAAAGGTATGTTGCCAAGGCAAAAATAGATAGCTGAAGACAGTAGACAAAGAAGGATGAGAAAGCTCAGGAGAGTGTAGGAAGAAAAGCAAACTAAAAAAAGATGAGGACTAAAACTTGCAAGGGAAAACACTAAGTGCAGCAAATGTGTTCACCTTAAATGAGCTGATACGAGGCTGTTAACGAAAAGGACAATGAGAGCATTTTGAATATTTTAAGGAAGACCAACGTGTGCTTTTCTATGCAGTGTCTACACAATACCCCAGAATATGTACTGGAAAATAACACTTCCTTTTCCCCCAAAAAGGACAGGACAATAAGGACATTACTACTCTCCCCTCATGCCTGCACTGCTTCTTCTACTCAAGCAACTAAGCAATGACAAGAGCAGCTGAGGAAATGGAAGATCTGCAAGTTGCACCCATCACAATATATTTAAAACGATGTTTTGGAGCTTCCTATACACTGGAAAATATGATATCTTGAATACAGTTTAACCTTACTTTAAGAGAGTGCAAAGTGTATTTAGAGAACCTGCAGCATGTGCTTTTTTACATTAGAAATTCAGCTTTTTCCCATCTTGAATAAGGCAGTACAGTAACATAATGGAAATAAAAAGTAAAACATACATTTAAAAATTTGATCTTTTTCAGAGTTTTGACTAGTTTCTGCTGTTATTTTTCATGCTTATTATCTAGAAGACAAGGGAAAAGAGCTTGTTTTTTTTTTTTTAATATGCAACCCCCCCAAACTACTATGCTAAAGTTGGAAAAACTTCCAATCAAAATGTGTCAGCAAACCACTCCTCCAACAAGAATAATAAAAAGGCAAGACTTAACATTGCCCTGGTTTATTTTTGCTTAGAAATACGATTAGGAAAAGTGATTGAAAGTGATAAAATATTCAGACTTTATCCCTCTAGGATAATTATAACAATTACTTCATTCTTCTGTTGATATGCTTGAGAAAGCACATAAGGGGCTTAGATAAAGACCAGATCCAGAAAAGTGTAAATTAAATTATGTTACATTACACTTAGCTATGTCCAAAGGTCCTCTTAAAAATCTAGCTGGAACAGTTGCAAATGCTACTAAATCCAGCATCTGTAAGTATATAAATCCCTAGCATACTATCAAGATCATTGAGGATATCAGCATTATTTTTAAAAGAGAAAAAAATGGCTTTCCTACAGTAACTTGTTCAACTTACGAAATAGGCATAATGACAATTCTCAAGCACTAACTTTTAGACAGATTATATGAATTCTACCTTTTAGTGTCTTCATCCGAGTTACCAAATTCCTTTTACCATAGGCAGGGAAATGGCAAACTCAGGACAGAGTTCAACTCACTACTTAGTTAATCTAATCCTAGACAGGCTGAATCACTCCAAATGCCAGGATCTCTCCACTAACGATGAAGAAGTCTGTAACCAGATCGAATGTGGATGCCTGTACTGAAGATATCCACGAGATCAAGTGAATCCCACCTTTACTGTACAGATTCAGGTAGTTTTATCAATTCACATAATTTTCACCCATTATTTACCAAATTCTGTTGTGATTTAACATGGGATTAAAACACAACATCACCCTTCTTTTTGTATTAATGACACTCACTTTCCTTCTGTAAGGTATAAGCAGAGAAAGAAGGCTATGGCTTGGATGGCTTTTTAGTTTGCTGAGCTGTAGAGTCACTCAGCTGTTCAATTTTTTAAATTGCTGTTATTCACTGCAATCCACACATGACAAGGATTAGAACAGGTTCTAATATACCTCCACTAGCACATAAGTCCCCCTATATAGACACAAGTCAACAATCACACTAACATTTCATCTTCATTGAAAAAGAAAATAACATGGATATGACAAAGTTTGAAGACAGAAAAGGCACAACAAACCAGGGAGAGTATCAGTGGAGAAAAAGTGGGGTGCTTATAAAAGTTCAAAATTGTATGAAGAGTGCATAAGCATGTTGGCTGAGAAAAATAATTTTTAATAAGTAGACAGGGAAAACCAAAGAAATTTCTGTTGTATTTCCTTCTTATCATCATCCTTATATTTAAGCAAAGTAACAAAAGGAATAACTTTTTTTTTAAGTACTATGGCAAGGTAGACAAGGAAGTACACAACAGCACAGGGAAATTTAAATACTGAGGGAAATGCACTCAGGCTGATAAACTTAAATGGGATAAATCTAAGCAGATATATTTGTGGATTAAGAGACACATACAGGACTGTAAGAACATTTTCAGACCTATAAAGCCCCTAATCTCTATTCATATGAAGTTCCTGGTTACCAAGGCAAATTCTTATAAACCGTGATGGGTAGAGTAAAGGCCATTGCAGAATCAGTCCTAGGAAATTTAAAATTTCAGTGGGGATTAATCTATTGCCACTGTTGGCAGCACAACAGAATTACCAGTATGGCCACTCTGTTGTTTCCAGAGCAGAAAAGGTATGGCCGCAGTCTCTGTTTTGCAGCCAGGGCCAGGCTCTGGAAAACTCTGTATACTGACATAGTTATTGACACCTCTTCAACTCAGTTGTGCATTTCATATTTATTTTTAAACTTTGAGGCTAATACCATGCTATCCATTCATATACGAACATGAGAAGACAAGATTCTAGATACACAGCAGGCTCAAGAAACAGAATCCTCCTCAGAGAGACTGAAGTATTTTATAATAGGGTACATTTTAGCAAATGTCAATTGAAAAGTGGCTGAACAGAACAGTTAAACAATTGAAGACTTAATCCTGTAACCATTTATTGAACTAAGGTTTTAGCAAAACTAGTAGCAGGCAGCTGAACTATAGAATAAAATTGCATCTTCCACAGTCCAAGTAACAGGCAAAAGAGAAATAGGTCAATCAACAAAGATGTCATCTTTTGCTGTGTAGCAAAATCTATCCCAGAGTGCTGACATGTAGTGTTTTTTGGTTCTGACTTATCACTTTTTATTATAAATGTTTATATTAAAATAAATAATGTAACATTTTAAAATGTAAAGGTATAGTTAGAATTCAAACCAAATGTGTGACCATTAAAGTGCAAATACTACCTAAATTGTAGCTAGCTTTTATTATTAAACCATGTCACAAAGTATAAATGATTTTATTCTGCCAATTAACCTGTAGTGTCAGATCACTGAAATTTCTTTAAAGAAGCTAATGAGAGGCCATCTAGCAATGGCACAGCGAGGGTTGGCTCATGCCTTGCATACTGCCATGCATACAGATTGGTAGCACAGCAGCTTAGATTACCTCTCCATTACACTCCTGACAACAGTGGATGCATACTGAGCATCCGAGCAAGAATAGTTGCATGAGATAATCAGAGTTTAAAAACAAACACAAAATACAACCATACTGTAACTACTTTCTGTGCATTTCTAGCACAGCACCCACAAAAACTAGTCAACTGGAGGATAACCGGATGATTTTGTTTCCCTCTGCTTTTTTTTTCTTTTCTGTTTTTTGTTTGGTTTTTGTTTTTTAACTTCTCCTCTGAGACAGGGACATCCGGGTTTTGCAAAAGAGCCTGAAAGAGCAGAGAGATCCCACAGGTGTGGGATTTTTAGTCACTGCAAGTCATTTAAGTCATTACAAAACACCACAAATGCCTAACTTGACCATTTGGCCCTACTTGAACAGCACTGGTGTATGTGCAACAGCAGCAGAGCCTCTTTTTGCCTCCTCCCTCTTTCCCTTGGACAACAATCAGATATTCAATACTGCAAATTTCACAAATTTTGCCTTAAGTCTTTCAAAGTTTACAGCCAACCTTTGTTCCTCTTTGCCAGTTAAGGAAGTTCTGGCGAAGAAAAGTGGCACAAGTATGAGACTGAAATGTAAACCACACTTAGCGGGTTACTAGCACAATAATATCCTGCATATCATTAGCTGCTAACACATGCCAAAAGCAAACCTGTGATCTGCATGTATTTACTCACATGTAGTATCATTAGTCACAATTCCAGTTTAAGCCCTCTGGCAGGCCTTTACTTGTCTTTCTTATTTCACTGTGAGTACGTGGTCTTGAATCATGTCAAGGATTCCTTTTTTTTTTGCCTTGCCCTTAAGACTATTTTTGTATACCAAACAGACCATCTATATATTTTAAGCTGTATGTTAACCTCATAAGATCTGCCCAGAGAGAATGTGCTCAGAGAAAACATTTTAAACTCCTCGTCTCCCTTATATAGTTCATTTTCTCAAATAGCTTCATTATGTGGTAACGTGACTGGCTCAAAAAGCAGCTACCTTCTACTGAATATGAAAAGAATATGTAAAGTGTTATGTATGAATGAGGAAAACGAGCATGGTGAATAGCTGTGTTTTCCATTTTTAAACACAAATCTGTATATTCCACAGCTACCTGAAAATATTGCTCCTGATTAAGTAGTAGTCACTTCAATTCACCTGACCCTGTCAGTCAGTTTGGTGTTTTCCTTGTTCAAAGAGTGCACAGCAGGTTTCACCACAGGTTTCTGATGCTGAGACAAGAACCATTTCAGTCGTGCTATACTCACAGAGCTAGACTGGCTCTCTGGAAGAGTACGACATGTTTATCACTGACCTGAGCTCTGCCCTGTAAGACTGATTTTGACAAAGTACAATGAAAACTTTCATTAGTGTGGCAGAGAGGAAAAGGGGTTGAAATCAATATTTTATTACAGTCTGTGTTTAAATCCCTCTAGTAATCCCTGTTCCTTTCCAGTTTGCTTTAGTCCTTAAAAAAAAAAATCATTAGTCATCTTTTTCCTGCGGCATTCCTCAAGGCAGACTCATTACAATATTGCCTTCCCTCTCTTTGTAAGCAAAACACTGTAGAGGACACTTGGCACTGATGATGCTCTTGAAGCACCGCTTTCATCTCAGAGACAGTTATACTGCACACAGTTCCTCAAAAAACCACAATCCTGCCCAATAAGTACCAGGACACATTTGTGTTTTATTGACACAGGACTATAGCGTAAGTTCATTCAAAATCCAAAATGCACATTTTTCCAGTGATTGTGGAGAGTGTGAACTGTCAGGGAGATCCCAAACATGTTTCCCTTTTGAGGACTATTATACTGCCTTCCAATTAAAATCACTTTCTTTTTCTTTGCACATTCGTAAGTACTTTCTGTACCTTTACAAAGAAATGCTAGGATAAGCATGTTCCAAATACATATCTACATTATGGTATTAAAGCCATTTTAAGATACATTTTCATGCTAAATCCTTATTTTTATCTCCTTCAGCATTATAGCCATGGAGCATTTGTGACAGACTTCAAAGGCTACTAAGACTCCAGTTTTCCATATTCTAGCTCCAATACTGCCATCAGACAGAATTCACAGCAAACACCAAGGATGCCATTTACACCAGCCAAAACATCTTACCTAATAATACAGTATTCTTATACAGAGTTTACATTACATTACCCTCAGTTAGGGTTAGAACATACTGTTCACATAAAAACACAGAGACAAGACTGCTTCCCTGAATGAAAAGCTTACAGGCTAAGAATACAAGGCATATACCATCGGGGAAGAGAAGGCAAGCATGGGGAGATAAAAGCATTTATAAGTGCATCTACACAGACAACATTTATCATTAGACTAATGCAATTGCCAACCATATCCATCATCCCCTCACCTCCTTATGGGTATGATGGCAGAAACGGCTAAGGAGGTTGAAAAAGATGAGTACAGCAGCTACAAATGCTGGTGATGAAGGGTATTTATAGGACACGAACACCATGGGAAGAAGAATGGAGCATTTACAGGAGATAAGGATTGAGTGGGCAAGGCTTACAATGACAGATATGAAGAGACAGATGATGCAATCAGATTGGCACATGAGGGAGGAACACAATGGGCAAGTGCAGATAAAAGAGAAAAAAAATAAGCTGGATCAGCTTAACAGCAAATTTTGATGAAGAAATTTTGAAAGGATACTTCAGTCAAAGTAAGAAATAGAATTCATTGTGCATGCTTCTTGGAAGGACTCAAAGGGATGATTCTGCAGTGAACTTGATGGATAAGGCATACATATTTCCTTTCTCACATAAATTCTTCTACCCACTTGAGAAGCTGCCTTTTAGCATATATTTTACTGCTCCCAGCCTCAATTAAGATGCTCTTCTGCATTTTGTATTTAAGTCACAGCACAACATCATGCACTCCAGGGGTTTTCTTAATATTTTTAAAAGCTTTCTTGATTCCATACTAACTTCACATGGAATGAACTGGCAGTCTAACACAATTTCATCTGCAACATGGTATCTTTAGCAGTGCAGCGTTCTTTAACATATGGAATTAATATTATGCAAAATTTGAAGGAGAAGGGATTGGTAATAATGTTGCTGCAATGCCTCTGAGAGCAGGAATATGAAAATACTATTAATTAAATTACAGTGTCTTCTAGAACAATGTACTTTAAAATACCTTTCTGATATTGGTTGACTTCACTAGATGACAAAACTACATTGATCTCTTAAATATATGTGCATTTCTTTAAATCTCAACTGAATTCTGTATCACTTAATTATGTCCCTGAATAGTAGGATCTCTCAATATTATTGTTTAACCTTTAAAACAAACGTGCATACATGTAACACTATGTGTATCTGCTTTTTGCCTCTAAGAATGCAGCAATATGGAGAGACTGCTACCATTTATATTCTAATGCTTTTCTTGAATCACATTTCTGTATCATAAATTGGGCAACTGCACAGTGTCACTGCGTGCTAGTATTTATCAGCAATGTCACGTGACCAGTCCACATTTCCTTTCTACAGCTGAATCCAAAAATCACAAAAGATGCTAAATTATTCACCTAATTCTGCAAAAGATGATCACGGGTCTCTTTCCCAGATTCTTCAATAACTACAGAGATCAAAGTAGCCTTTGCCCACTCCAACTTTCACTCTGAATCTACTCTCAACATCCAATGTTAAAATAAACTCCTCTGTCTAAGAGGGTTCTACGCATCACTTCAAGGACAAATTCGGCATGCAGAATTTCTAAATGTGGCTTGCCAAGTCATGCAGAAGAAAGGTTAAACAACTTTATATCTATTTTTAAAAAAAAAAAATCAAAGGTCATACACCTAATGATTTTCTAGAAACTAATACTAGCCAATAAATGAAGATCAAAACTTTTTTTGTCTCTTGATTGCTTCTCATTCTTGAGCAGAAAGTCCTATTTTAAGTCAAATTATGCTAATGAAATGTAATGATCTCATAGCATTGCCACTGTCAAAAGCACTACCTGCTCACTGAGAAGAGCCCCTGAAGACTTCAAATTGTAATAGTCATCAGCACATGGATAAGTGTGTATCATCAGGACAAACCAGTTCAAGGTCCTTGCTTTTCTACCATCAAGACAATCAATTAAAATAAGTTCAATGAGAATCAATCTAGAAGTGAGAAAAATAACATAGAATGAAATTACTCAAACCACTAAGTCTTCAGTGCAGCTGTCAGTGATATCAAAGTCTTAGGGACATCTGCAATATCTACATCAAAAAGTTGATGTAGATTCTAATGGCTTTACGTTCGCATGTAGTCTGCATATAACCCTGAATTTCGGAAGGTCCTACCCCTTCAATGAGGTCTTAACTGACCAGTGTATTTAATCTATATCCCATTAAAAATAAAGAAGGTAAGTAAAAAGGCAGAAATATAACTTCTGAAACCCAGTGGGACAGGGTTTCACAGGATAATGTTTTAATATTTGTAGATCATCAATCAAAACATGGAAGGCCATATTTAAAGGAATTCATTTTCAAAGCAATACTTCCTGTAATTACTTAAAAATAAACTGACTATTGTATATTTAATTACAGTCAAAGAATATAATAATGTAGAAGAACTGTCATTCTCTTTGAATTCAGATATCACAAGCCATCCCCAGAGTTGGGTTTGTGCTTGAGGTATTTTTTACCTGTGGGAAGGGCGCATCTCAAAATTCAGAACTGCTGATACTGGTGAGGGAGTTCATGAGTTACCCTGAGTGAGAAATGTCCAACAGGGCTTCAAGAGCCCTCAGCCTGTAATTTCTTTCAAGAAGGAGGCAAATGAATGAACATAAAACCTACTAAAAGGACAATTTTGGAGAATGCAAAGTATTTTTCTCTGTTGGAGAGCTGGCAGACTGTGAGCTGTCACAATGTTCAGTATTAATTACAGAAGCAATTACAGAGCTTACCATTATCTGAAAGGTAAGTCACTACACATCAAGTTTAAACTCCTGCAAAATTAAATACAGGTATAGGAAGAAAAACGAAACAACAAAAAAGACATCACTCTCAATGTTAGGAAAAAAGCCATATATATGATATGATAGCCTAATGTGTCTCTGCAACCCTGCGCATTGTGCTTTAGAATGACCCTGCTTGGCAGTCCCTGTACAAGTGACTCTTCCTTATACCAGTGGCCTGAGTTCTGAAAGCTGAAATCAATGCCAGCAGGGAAATCCTTCAGATAAAAACTTGGAAGTAAAGCGGTTCAAACCAAAATCTTTCCCTTGCAAGGCAGACTAAAAATCAAATACTGCTCCAAATTTAAACACCTTGAGAACATCTATAGGAATTTACCTCTTCCCTTTACTTACAGGCTATTATTAGCTAGTTATTTTCTTACCAAAGCACTGGAAAAGCTTGCTTTCACCTATGATGTATTAGGGCTTCAGGTTTATAACTATACAGTTCATGTAAAAGATATTGCTATACAGAACTAACACCTTCAGTCATCTCTAAACTAGGTAATCAAGAGCAGACAAAATGAGCAAATAATTTCTAAAACACATATAGTAAAAAATAAAAGCTTTGTCAATCCACAAATGAGTCTTACAAACGGTTCTACTTTGGAAATTCTGTAGTGTACACATATATCACTTGAAGGGATAAAAAAATAAATAACATTTGTTCTGTTTAAAACATCACAAGCATTAAACCCACCCTCTTATTTTTGATCTGCTTTAGATCTGACAAGTAATTCCTGCTTGGATGAAGGATCTGACTGTACAAATATTCTGAGTGCCTAAGACAGTATTTAACTTTCATTTGGCAATTTAATAACTGTAAATGAGATGCACATAAACAAAGAATTTGTTTGGAGAGCCCCATCAGCTGATGTCTGAGATGGGAATGAAAGGTCTCCTTTGTCTACCTAAAAGATGTTTTTCCAAGTGACCTCTGGCATGTCACTTAAATTGAAAGGATGAGCCTGAAGTATTCATGAATCAGAGGTTATATTCCTATGTGATCTTTGCTAAAGGCTTTGAATATACCTAGTTTAAGTTATTACAAAAAACACCAGTTTGTTAAATTTAGAATATCAAATGTGCTACAAGTAACATCAAAAATGAACAACATGAAGAGTCCAAAACAAAATTAAATGTAGTTCTCACATAAAACAAAATTGTCTGGTTTACTGATGTCTTTCAAATAATGATTCAAGAACACTTGATACAAATACATGCATTGCTGCAAGTAGCTAAAAATCAGTACAAAACTGAGATTATAAATCTAATCATATTAATCTCCTTATATGGATTTATTAAATTACCAAAGGTCTTGATTCCAGTTCATCACCAGCAGCAGCACAATCAAATAATGAAGCAAATTCAGACTGGCTCATGCTGGAATAATTCACATTGACTTAGTATTTTAGTTACTCATGTTTCAGCCTGCTATAAGTTACAGTACAGTTTTCCTTTACAAGTCAGATTTTTTTTTTTCCTCCCATCAGTATCTAAATAAGTAGCTAAGTATTCCTAGTTGCTTTGGTTTTATATTTCCACGGAAGTATCCACAAATACGAGTAAATGCCCTAATGCCTGGCTTAAAACTTCATTCCTCATATCTGACCCAGAAAAACTTAATATGCCAATTTCTATGATTACTTTTTTTAAAATAATTCCCAAGCAGCATCCTTAGTGATCTAATTTATTAAAAGTAAAATTAGCTTTCTCTCCCTGTTCTGCTGGTATTAAAATTAAGCTGTGTCCCACTGCAGTTTTTGGTATTTTAACTTGATACAGTAAGACTAACCAGCATTTTGATTGCTCTTCTCACACAACTGAATACAAAGCCTTTCAACCACTTCTGCCCACTCCATACTTTTCACCTCAGCACAAGTGCAAAATGCCACATCTAAGGCAATTACATCACCCTAATGTTATTCAAAAAACTAACAGAATATGAGCTTCACTCACACTAGTAATTTTTTTACGCATTGTTAAATAATACCACGCAAGCTAAAAAAAACAGCATAAAATTCATAACTATGGCTCTCTGAAATTGTAACCCTGGTGGACCATAACATATACATTGCAATCCTGAAACACCACAATCTTCAAAGACAAATCCACACTCCTGATCACTGCAGTTAAGATATGCAGATAGACCTATAGTCTAAAGCCAAAAATAAAGCAGTATAGGAATACCTAATTCTTCCTTCAAGTTCCAGTTTTAAAACCACAGTGATGAGCTTTCCGTAAGCTTTACTTTCTACAGCCATTCCACCATAGCCTGGCAGTGAGTCACAAATGCAGTCACAAGTCACAAATCCCTGTTAGAAACAAGTTCCAGGTTTGCAGAACATAAAAGCCATTTTCCAAAGCATCACAGCACAGCATAAGAATAATCTTCACAGAAGCATAGCTCCCTCTCTAGCACAAGGTAAATCTGCAGCAGGAAATGGAATAACAAGGTTATCAAGGAGTGGCTTTTTCTTAATGACAATTCTGATTAGTATTTATGGTGATTTTAGGAAAAATTTAACCAAATCCACAATTTAAATAGGACAATAGTACCCTTTTCACCTTCCTTCCTACACTAATTTTCACATTTAGTAATATTTATTAAGTTTGAATTACATTTTTGAATTGTTAAAATACTGAGATTGAGTATGTTCACTAAATAAATTCAAAAGAGTGGGTAAAAATACTTGCAAAAATTACTAATCACAAGAACACTGTCATAAACAAATTACATAATTAACAGAACCTGATTTCCT
>VZRN01011464.1:2928311-2948726 GCA_013397935.1 Dasyornis broadbenti | reverse complement strand
TCTTACTCCAGTTACTGCAAACTTTTCCAACACCCTTCTGATACCCCTTCCTGACACAGGACAGCAAAACTCTGATACCTGCCCAACCAGAGGTGTTAATTCAACACTCTCTGCCCAGCAGGCAATTCCAATTCATTTTCATGGTTTGTCTTTGAGAATCCCATCTCCTTCTGATTTGGTTTTAAGATTAGTCTAGAAAAGGTTGTTGCTTGCAAAGCCTGTTAGGTCCCTGCAAGATCTTGAAACTCTCAACTTCTCTGGAATACTACCTGTATTTAGTAGTTACAAAACCAGGTATTTTAGCATTTGCTACTGTTTTCAGTCTAGGACTGATTTATATGCACATCAAGGGATTTATTAACATGTAAAGCTCATCTTAACCTCTCAATATGCTAACATGGAGATTAGTTACCTTAGCTGATGCAGTTTAAAGCAAATTAAAATAGTATTTTAAACATACCCCAGCATGAGGAAGTGCGACCCCTTTTACTTCCCAGACTATTTGAGCCAAAAGCATAAGCAAGTCTCCTTCTGGCTCTTAAATCCACCAAAGCAAAATGTAATTTCTATGCTGAAGAATAAAAAGAAAAGTTCTGTTCAGAGCAAACCTCATTGATAGTAGATTACAGTACTCACAGAAAATCTGTACAGGACAATAGGTGGGACCTTTCACCTATCTCAGAGTAGCATATTACTTAAGTTGCTTATTCTTCGAGTGAAAAAAAATCAGGATGTATACTATATCATGGCAGTTACAAGGACAGTTGCATTTTTATTTCATACTCCCCATGCTCCTAGCAACAAACTACAAAATACCTAGTTTTGCGAAACATTCTAAATAATGCATTTTTGACTGATTTTATCAATCATGCAATACAAACAAAAATAGAACAGAGATCAACCCAAGCATGCAGTTTGAGTTGTAATACTAACTGATGGCCAATATTCTGCTTGCTACCACAGAACTGCCAAACCTTTGTGGGAAGATTAAGCGAAACAAAAAAAAACAAAATAAAAAAAACTTAAATGCACTGCAGGGTATTAAAAACCATCTTTTTTGTGGTTGTGGAACTGAATTCCCTTTACTATCTTCATTTGTGTTTATGTTCAAATTGTTCATAAGTGCACAGATAACTGGCTGCTTTGCCAGTTTACAGGATGCTGTAAACATCTCTAGTTCTTTATATGTCAAACTTCATTCATGTTTGACAGAGCAGTCACCTTTTATTGCAGGAGAAATGAAGTAAAATTCAACATGTACCTTGTAAACAAATAATTACTTGGACACAAATGAAAACAAAGTTTAATGTAATGGGAACACAATACATTCTGTAGCATGTAACTCAGTTATATTTCAAGACAAGATCTTGGGCCTAGGCTACTTGGATAATTTGCCTATTTTAGTTTGCCTGTCTGATACAACATAAACATACAGGAGAAAAAGTCAATACAATAGAACCACTGTATGCACGATTTAACTAAATGAGCCCTATAGTAAAACTGCATTGTATTTGCCTTTCTTTTTCAAACTAAAAAAAGTAAGGAAAATAATTCTACTACACACAAAGAAATTTTTTTGTATTGCAGCTACAAAAAATAGATCCATACTTTGCTGAACCCATTTCTCAAAAGCATGCAGTACTGAATAGGAATGAAAATCCACACAGGGAGCAGATGGACTCAGTTGATTTTGGGGCAAAGACAACTGCCCTCCTCCAAAATTTCTCAGACCACCACCGAAACTTATTATCAACTTTGTGTTTATTGTAGTTCTGCAAAGTCACTGCAAATCATTTTTCTTTGCCTGTCAGCTCAGAATTAAGGAGCCTGGAACACAGATTAACCAGAAATACTTTTTATTTCAGGGTCTACAAATACACACATACTGGTAGCATCTCCTGCGCACAAATCACAAGGTACAGGAAGAAGCAGTGAACTATTTTACACACTTCTGGTGTAAATAAAGAAACAACAGATCAATTGGCTTGGGTGCTGAGTGTTCAAGCTGCACTGCTTTTGAGGATCTCCTCCTCCCTGGGAGCCACATCTCCCTCCCTGCAGAAGCAGCCTGAAGTCCCTGCTCCCCAAAACTGTATTGCTGCTAGACACAAAACCAGGGACTGCTTTGCTGGATCACTGGGAGACATAAACCAACGGCACACCTACGGAATTTACTCTATTTTCAAGTAGCAGAAAGGAAAATTAAAAAACTGTTATTTGCATGGGGGGAAAAACATTAAACTGGAAAGCACTGCAAGAAAAAGAAAGTTACAATTGCCTTAAATGAAGGGAGTTAAAGCTAGCAACTGCAGCATGCGAGGCAGACAAAAAAAAAAAAGACATCCCACAAAGCATCCCATTTTCTGATGTGTCTTACACAAAAGCACAGGGCTGTCTATAGAGCACCAGTCCTGATAGGATACTGGCTGAGGCAGGTAGTTCAAGCAGTCCTGCTGTTGGCTTTTGCCATGTTTTTGGTTTTTTTAACTTATTTGAGGATTCTTGGTTCCAAAGGGAAAAAAGCTCTCCCAGACATAAATGTGATCAGGGATCTGCTCAGTGATTAACTCAGCTGAAATCAGTAAAAGAAGACCTAGCTTTTACAAGAACAAAGGGATTCAGGACTAATTCTTAATGGGATTCCTCAGTAGAAAAAAGAAAAAAATCCTAATGAAAGACCATTTAAATATCAGAAAAGAAAAAAAATCACAACAAGGAAAGCACGATGGACACTGAAGTACAAGGAATGTTCAGGTTGTGTCAGGGCTGTCCTTGTCCTTGTAGAACCAGGAGTTGCCTGAAGAGGCAAGGGAGCAACAATAAGGTAGAAAATCACCAAAAACTGTTAAAGGAGACCCTTTTGGGAAGACTCAGACACAGCAAGCCTGTGGTAACACAGACATCAGACCATCACAGAAGGCAATGCACTCAGAACAAGAATACCAGGAGGGCGTGAACACCCACTGTGCAAAGTACATGCCACACCTAGAAGAAAAACTGTTAAGCAGAAATGACATAACATTATTTCTGGCTACAATACACCCTGAGAAAAAGGACAGCTAAGAGAATTATAGGTGTTTCTTTGTAGTAGAAGAAATACCACCAGGATTCAAAACTGACACAACCACAGAAAATACACTCTAATATGTAACACAGACTACCTCAAACACAGCCAGGATACTTCACCCACAGAAACATCCCAATGAATACCAATAAGAGAAAAAACAGCAAGAAAGTCAGCACTGGACTCTAGATCAGAGTCTAAAAACCTTTAACAGCATTTCCTAATTTATTTTGCCTGCTAAGTGAATTATAGCATTTACATTCCCTGCTCATTTATCCCAGATACAATATAGATGTGGCTTTACTGATCCTTATGCCTAAAACAGCCCATAACCATGAGGCACTTTCTAAACAGCCTCTGAGAGTATAGTGCCTAAATTATAAATTATTAAACAATAAAAACCTTAATAGCTGCACAGTCTACAGGCACAGTTCTTACCACAAAATAACGTTTTGGAAATATTTCTCTTTTATCCCAGTAATGTTTAAATGTCTGCTGTAATATAGTAAGATTACACTACCTACACTTAGAGAGGCAGTGCATGCACAGAACCACATTACAGCGACAATATCACCATGTACGATGTAACTACTTATCTTAAAAAAGAAAATAGAAAAGAAACTGAGCTTAAACCTGAAAAAAAAAATTCAACAAGCTAACAAAAAAAACCCCCAAAAATTCAATCCTTAAAGGCATGATCCTTAATTGCCTAGATTTCATATACTAGACACAGAAACTTATGGGAACACTACCACTGACTTTAGGAAGCACCATTCACCACCTCTCTAACAAGCAGCCCAATCTGATCTATGACAGAGTTCACTGAGCACAAAGACTGTCAAATTAAGCATTTTCAACTGCACTTGAAAAACAGCACTTCAAGGGAATGTTTGTGCTGGATCAACCACACCAGAAATAGATCAGTAGAAATTGCATGACATAAGGACTGAGAAGCACAGTCACTGCAAAACTCTAATACACAGCAGACAGAACAGAGAAAGGCAAAATATAAATCACTCCAAGATAAATTAATTCCTCCAGCCACTGCCTGATAAAATGATTATAAATCCTAACAAAACAAAGACCAAGTATTAAAGCAATAGACAGCACCACCTCCTCAAAAATACTCAAGGGCCACAGCAGGGTTGCTGACATGCCCATTACTGACAAGACAAAGTATTGGGAATAAACCCCCAAAAACTAAGGCACCCAGGAAGAAAGCCTAAGAAGAGAACAGCATACTACACAGATGTTTCAAAAATGCATGTGGAGCAGGACAGGCAGGATGGAGCAGGCACGCAGGAGCTCCAGTAAAATCACACTGAAGCAGAAATGCCACTGTTACCACATGCCCAGCAATATACTTATATGTATTCCAAAGTAATAACCTTAAAAAGAGCTTGAACAGTTCCTGAGTAGGAACACCAGCAAAAGCATCTTCAATAAACATGCTGTAAAAGGATATACATATCTAAATAAAGGACCAGACACCTCTGATATGACAAGCCCTGTGACATGAGGATATGGTTTCTGTATGTGCTAAGCTGTGCTCACAAGCTATTTAGTGAAAAAGTCTCTTCAATCTTCTCTCTCTCATGTACAAACCCAGCCTGTGTGCTGTGCAGTGGCACCTACACCAAAGAAGATATAATCATCACATCCATTAACAAGTGTCTGTAACAGACAATTAAATATTTAATAATTTTGTCCACAGCCGTAAGTAAATTCGTATTGATTTTAAACTAACTCATTTAAATGTTTCATGTTCACACCAGTGAGGATTTGTTTCTCAAGTAAAACTGATACAACCCAACTGATTCCAACCAGTAGGTTAAAACAATTTTCATCAAGAAGTAGTATGATGATAGTTCACCTTTTCAAATGTCTAACAAATATTGCAGACATACAAAAAAGGGAAAACCACGTTTCCTCTCTATACAAGCAAATACACCCAGCTGTCCTCAGCCACCAATCACCCACACCAAGTGCTTTGGCAGAACACCACCTCTCTACATCAAGAAAATTTTGCATGCAACAAATTGCAATGTTTTCACTTTAATCAAACCTACTCCTCAGTGCCCCATTTTAGATGGCAACTTGAATTGCACATCTTGGAAATTTTTTAATTGATATTGCCACCTAGCGGTTTGTTTCAACAAAATTAAATAATCAAAAGCCAGCAGGAGAACATCAGCATCTACAATAAGTTGCCCCAAACCCATCGGATATGGTTTTTCACCACTATTGAAAAATCTAATACTGCTTTCCACCCAAAACAAAGGAAATCCCCAAGGACTACTTACAGAATTAAGCCTAAATTAGTACATATTCCTTAAAATAAAATTATTTCTATGGGCAGAATAAAACAGCATCATAAAATAATTTGGTTTATGTTAGGTAATAACGGAATATTGAAAAACTCTCCAAACACGTAATTTTAGAGAAGCACCACTACTTAAATCTATTTATAAAGATTACTTTTTCCACTTTCTTGAATGTAAAATAGAGAAGACGAACTTATTTCCCACCTCTCTGGTCTTCAGTTTACTGTAGGTTTGCTGTTGTATGTTTCCTGTCAGGATGATATGAGTATCCTAAACACAGAAAATAAAACACAAGTCCAATATAAGGGAAACCAATTTTCAAAACACTTCTGCAGGCAAGTGCATCTCAGTTATAAAAGAAAATAAGAACTAGAGAAGAAGTTCTTAGTATTTATGCAGCTTTTCCAATGCTATTTCATATAATAATAAAATTGTTTAGGTTGGAAAAGCCTTTAAGATCATCAGCTTGAACCATTAACCTAGGATCACTATGTTCACCACTAAACCATGTCACTAAGTGCCACATCCACATGCCTTTTGAACACTTCCACACACTGTCATTTAACTGGGCAGCCCATTGTTTTGGCAACCTGACCACCCCTTCAATGAAGTATTTTTCCCAATATCCCGTCTATGCCTCCCCTGTGTAATCTGAGACCATTTCCTCTGGTCCTGTCACTTGTTCCCTGGGAAAAGCAGCCAACCCCCACCTGGCTATACCCTCCTGTCAGGCAGGTGTAGAGTGTGATAAGGTCTCCCCTGAGCCTGCTTTTCTCCAGGCTGAATAGTCCCAGCTCCCTCAGCTGCTCCTCATCAGACTTGTGCTCCAGACCCTTCCCCAGCTCCACTGCCCTTCTCTGGACACAATGCAGCACCTTCATGTCTTTCTAGTGAGGGGCCCACAACTGAACACGAGATTCGAAGTGTGCCCTCACCAGTGCCCAGTACAGTGGGACAATCACTGCCTGGTCCTGCTTGCCACATTATTGCTGATACAAGCCAGGATGCCACTGGCCTTCTTGGCCAGCAGGGCACACAGTGGCTCATTCTGATCCAAACCAACATACACCCAAAATACAGTCCTACAGCTACAGATAACACTGCTTTGTTATTTGTGCTTTTTACCTTGCTGCTCTAAAAACCTACACAATTTTCATGTGTCTATCCATCCAAGCTTTTTTTACAGCATGAGGTTCAACAAGACCAATGCCAGGTCCTACACTTTGGTCATAACAATTCCAGGCAGCACTAGAGGCTTGAGGCAGAGTGGCTGGAAAGCAGCCCTGTGGAAAAGGACCTGAGGGTGCTGGTCAACAGCAGCAGAATATGTGCCAGTGTGTGCTCAGGTGGCCAAGAAAGCCAAATGTATTATTATAGCACAGCCCATGAATATATATTTCCGTATTCGTAGGGAGAGAGACTGATTATTACTTTTTTTTTTTTACACATTTCAGATTAAAATGCTACTGATGTCACAATCAGGAAAGAAAAAAAAGAAAAAAATTCTTTTCCTTAACCTTCAGGAGATACATACACCAGGTCTTTTGCTTATAATATATTTCAAATATACATATTCAAAAGATCTCTCCATTATTTGCTGCCATGTTTCTGTTCTACTTTAGAACACTAAGTATTTCCATAATGAAGGAAGACAATATCTTGAAAATGCATTCAAGCCCGTTCAACTATATTTATCTAAAATGTTTATTCAATACACAGTGCTACGTAGCTTTGTCCTCTTATACCTCAAAGACCCTAGAGCTTCTTTCATGACTTCTGGCACAAAAGTTCTTTCGCAAAAAGAAATAACAGCTTTCTAATGAGATTCTGAATAACTACATGTTAAATATAAATAAAATCAAAAGCTACTCTGGAAACCACCAGTATTTAAAGACAGTACTTCAACAAGATCCAACCTTCACAGGTCTTTCCAAAGCTGATTTGCAAATGAGAACTTTCCCACTACCCAAATTTTCCCACTAGCTACTACTGCAGTTCCCAAAAAGGAAATACTTTAAAATGTTAATAAAATAGTTTAAGACCATACAGATTTTCTGAAAAAACAAAGCAGATTATATTGGAATCTTAAAGCTAATCCTCTTACAACTTTTCAAATGTCTGGGAAGAACCCCTTTCTCTGATAAAATTTCTGCTTACACTTTCTGCAAATACTTTTTCAGATGTGCTGATTGAAGTACCATCTTTTGAATTCCCACACCATCCATCTTCCTGGAAAAAGGCCCAGAATGCCACTTCACTCAGCCATCACTAGATCAGCACTAAATTCATGCCTCATCACTTCCTAACTGCCTCTTGCTAGCTTTGAAATCACCTGAGCAGCAGCAAGTTCAGAACAGCAATTTTATGTGTATTCAGTATATTTGCATCCAGGCTACCTGAACAGAAACAGTGATCGCTGCTCACCATGGACCATGCTAAGCAAGACCACGGAGCCAATAAAAAACAGTGCTGTCACTGTTTGTAACGAGCCACAGGCTTTGTGTTAAGGTGACTTGGGATTTACCACGCTCTGTCTGAAGATTTGGCCTGCCTGGAGATTTTTTTTAGCATTGAACAACAACAGCCCACTGATCAAAGGACTATTACCTACTTTGTTTCAGCTATTGCTTCACCTTGTACTGTGGTGCAGTGTAGCACCCATTGTCATACATATATCTGGAACACAGCAATAATAATTATTCTGTGTAAATAACTATTTAAGACGCTATAATAAAATGCAGAATAAAAGGTTCAAGCTATGGAGCCATTGCAGAAGGCTAGAAAGTGACAGGATGATACAGAGACTTGGGGCTACAAACACCGCACCAGTGGTCAGCTGCTGGTTGCAGATCTGCAACCTGGGAGCTGGGCAAAACCACTCAGAGAAGGAAGAAAGAACAAGCATCAAACTGATGTAAAATAAACCACTATATAGCAAATCTGGATGGCTTGACATAGATTGTAACATGGATTTACAAGGCAGCACAGAAACACAGAAATTTGTAGAATCACATAAAAATTATTCAAGTGGATTTTAAAATAAGAAGTAAAAATCTACCAACATCAACTTCACAGGCCTCTCATCAGAGCAGGGGGCTGATTACTGGCCACATCCCTCCCTTCTCCCAGATGAAAGCATCCACCCCAGAAGGGCAGGCATAGCACTGGAGAAAGTGCAGATACTACAAAGTTTGGGTATGTATCGTTTTGTCTGCAAGCAACTGGAAACAAATACTATTATCACTGTAACTCAACAATCAATAATTATTTGATAGACCTTTAAGACTTTCTAGCAACCTCTCTGAAACCTGGGTGCAACAAAGCAGTGAGGAAAGATTCCAAGATTTGAAAGGTCAAATACAGATGGATCCATTAGTAGCTATTTAACCTGCAGAGAAATACAAGTCCAAGCTGCATTAATAGAATCCCTCAGCAGCTGGTGGGTACAGATCATGCTGCAAACATGGGAGACACAAGCAGTGAAGAACTTCAGACTGAGAAAGCATAACAGCTGAAATAGTCACCAGATTCCCTCCTTCCTGGCCTCCATAAAGAAAAGAGGGAGTTCAGAATTAAATTACCATCCTCTTACATAAGATATTGTGTTACTAGAAGGGGATATAGCCATTTTATTTATACATACAAACACACAGACATGCCCTCTTCACCTCACTAAGTCCCCATTTCCAATTTTCACAGACCTGTTAGAGCATTTTGGGTGCCTGCTCACATTAACTGAAGCGCATGCACATTTCTTCCCTGTCAGTGAAACCAATCCTACATTGTAAATCAGTCTTTCCAGCTTCTGCTAAAGCAATAGTCCCCTACTCTGGCTCTGCCCTGTCTTCTATTTCCTTTCCCCAAACACCCCTCCCTATATAATCAAGTATATCTGCTAAGATAAGGCAATGTCACTATACGCTCACTGATTTTTCATTCTGATATTCTACGTATACTCTATTGACTGGCAGCAAATCTGAGCTTTGCTGCTTTCCATTGCTGTTGAGAAAAGCCAAAATTAAATTCTATGCTGTGAAATGGATTGAACATGCTTTTAATTCTTGATTAGGTTTTATTTCCACATGATCTGTAATAATTCAGTTTGAAGGAAACCGTATCATCTTAGAAACAAGGCAGCTTGCTCCTTTTTATTTCACTTGCTTATAACATTGTCATACATTGATGAGAAAACCACAAGAAGCAAACCTAAGAAGAAAGGTGATAATACTAGGCAAAGAAGCGAGAGGGGACCAACTTTTCTACTTTGTTGTGTTCAGCATCTCCTGGAACACCAAGAGATTACACACTTCATCCTTGCTATGAGACTATTACCTCTGCAGAGTGCTAAGAGACTTTATCTACTGAGTTTAAATCATATTTAAAGACTCCCAAATAAAGTTTCTTATGTAAAGGAAATATTTTATGTACATACACATACGTAACTATTACTACCTATATATATGAATATACCAATGCAAATCAACCATGAAATATGACATATAACATTTTCTCAAAAATAAAATATTGGCAAAGTTGACTCAAACTGTGGAGAAAAAACACTGACTAAGGACACAAGCATTGAAGAGCAATCAAATCTTTTTCCCAGCTATGCAGTATTATTTTAAAACAGATCCTTTACTACCATGGCATGGTAAATTTCATGGCATCAAAATTTAAATACCTCTACAGAACAAAATCTGAGAAAGTTTGGAAAGCAGACTAAGAATTAAGATTCTTCTTGCTGGATATTGCTGCTTTGCAGCAATCATTGCTAAATCAAACATGCAAGCGTCTGGTGCACCACAGTTGAGAGTTTAACACAGTAACTTAAACTACGCACCATTTCAATTCAACTTAATACCTCGGGCTGTGAACTGTAATTAGGAAGAAGGTGGCACACATTCAGTTTCACTGCCCTTGCATATTAAGATCACTATGTCTTAAAAATACTCTGAATAAACTAACAGGAAAGCATGTTCCCTGCACTATGCCCATCAGATCTTGATGCTAAGAAACAACTCTCAGAGGTAATGTGTGGTCTGGTTTGCTTTTTTAAGTTTTTGCTGACTCTTGCATTATTTTCATTATTTTTGCCATAATTAAACACACAGTTTATAGGTTTAAGAGAGACACTGTCAACATACGTATAATGCCCCGTTCTGATTTAAAAACCTCAGTCACACTCTTCTACTTTAAATGTATGTCCTGCATCAAAATTCCCACTTATTGAAGAAATCAGACAAAGTGATTTTTAGCAATCTATGCATCTCACAAATAATCTGAAAAGATAATTATTTGCTGATGCTTAATTTTTGGTGTTAAAACCATAATGAGAAGACCTTCTTTTACAGTTTCATAGTTTTATTTTTAAAGTGGCTTTATGACTTACCTAAATGTTGATTAAGTGTTTTAAAGTGCCAAAGCAGATAGCATAACAATGTAAATATGTCGAATTGTTTGATTCAGATTGCGACACAGAGGAGTGAATTTTTCCTTTTTACACGTATAGGCCCCAACTGAGTGTGTTCCTTTTTCATCATTTGCAAAGGCAGAATATCAGACAAAGCCATTAAGAAAGGCTTAGAATTTTAACTATAATATGAATTCCACTCACCAGACACTGATCTATACAATGACCCCATACACTGATGTATAAAAAAACATAATGAAAACAGCAAGACTTTCAAAATAAATCTGTGTTTTCATTGTACATTTCATATGTATTCAGTTGTGGTTTACTTTAATGTTCCTTTTAATTGCAACTATTAAAAATTTCCTGTTTTCACCGGCATGGCAAGGCACAAGTCAAGGAGTAAGACATGCAGCTATTGCAGAGAAAGTACAAGTGGAAGAGAAGGGAGTCTGATCTAATTAAACTTTATCTGAAGCTTTCATAATGCTACAATTACGGCAAGACATGGCACCCTGTGAGACACTACTGAGAGCTACTGAGATTCACTCTGGAAACACAAAATTAGATCAAAATGATTGTTTTAAAAGAATAACATCTTTATTCACAAGACAAATATTTTCATTACACAAAACTGATTTTCTGGCTTCAGAAATAAACATTAGCAAAAACAAGTATACTATTTTTCAATAATAAGAACAGGATAAATAATTTTATATATGTTTCTTATGCAATTTGTTGAAAATTTGCCAAACTTCGTTGCAACATTTTTAGATAAACTAATAAATTCTTGATAATGCTTGTTTCAGACACCTGAGGAAAAACTGGTATTGTCTATAGGAATAAACAGTTTCCACCTTGTTTTTAAATGCTGGATTTACTAAAAAACTTGGATGAAGCAGTGAGAATGCAACACTTAAAAGTAACATAAAAAGTAACTGATCCATACTTAGAGCAAAGCAGTTATTTAATAGGTATCTGGTGATCTAAAATAGAGGTATAAAGAGCTATACTGAGGTTACCACTATATCTTACATTGTAAGTCCACCTGAGATTCACATATTGTGTTTTCACATCCAACTTCTCCAAGAGCCTTGACTGGCTGGTGTGCCCAAATTATGTCTGCTCACAACAGCATTACCTAGTTCATCACAAAGCTCCCAATTCCCAGAACTGCTCATTCCTGATTAAAGAGTGTCTCTATGAAATGCAGTGTGGAAGCAACTAGCAAAACCGCTGTGTCATTTCCTTAACACTGCTGACATAATCCAACTTGCAAGTTGCTATATAGCCAATATTTCTGGAAAACAAAAAAAACATTAAAATCTCTAATTAACATTAAAAAGAGAGGCAATGTTTTAAGAGCATTTTAATGGAACTTGATCAGATGTCTAGGGACCAGCATCATGGACTTGGACATCGACATGTGATGACACACCATGTTACTAATATACAAAACAGGTCACCCCAAGCAACAGACTACCTAAAAAAAAAAAGTAAAATGCTTTCTCAGGTACTATTATCTGTGAAGATGATTTTTATTCTTTTGAGCTAGAACTTGTAACAGTATCATGAAGCTCCTAGTTGTATCCACGTTTCCCTGACACTTTACAACATTCACCTGGGAATAGATTCTGACAGAAGGGATCTGTCATACTGTGCATTCTGACACCAGAAAAGGGAACTTGAAAGAAAGCTTAAGCCCTCTGATCTCCTCAGGGCTCCCTCTTCCATAAAAATGCTGAATTGTGACTGCTGCGCTAAGAAGAAAAATCATTTAATGACCCATACAGCCTCACTCTAACTAAATCGCCCCGTGTTTGTTCTGTAACTCAGAGTTACCTGGCAGCAGTCAAGCAGCACGCTGATAGCTGTGTATTAGTGAAACTTGCTAGCAACACTTCCCTTTTAATCACTTGCCTTCCAACTCCCTCAGTGTGTTGCTCTTGATTATTCTGCAGAAGGGTTGTAAAGCTATTGGCCATCCCTTACACACCAAAGCCTAGCATGGCCTGTAATCTTGTGATTGACACTTACACAGGGCAGGTTGAAATAAGAAGCTTGAAATTCCTCAGGCGTCTTAACTCTTCCCAGGTGAGTGAACTACTGAGCTATGACATAAGCATGAGAACTGACACATTAAAATAAAGCTACCTGTTCACAGCAACCGAGGAAATAATCTGAATTCTTAGATTCACAACTTTAAAGCATCCCAGGCTCATTTTGGCATCAAACTCAGACCTGCAGATGGCATCAAAGCCTACAGGAAAGTAGCATTTCAAGCATGCCCATTCCTTCAGCATTTTTCACTCCCTGGATAGTCTCCCCACCCTGTCATCATTACCTTACTATTCTTGGGCATGAGCCCAAGCTCTTCTCAAACACACATCTACTGATTCACTGCACACTTAGATTTTAGTAGCTAACTCCAGTTTCACAGCTCCTTCCCAAGCCAGACACAGAAGTGCCACACATTAGATCACCCTGTTTGGATCTAGGTTCCCATATCCTGTCAGGCTTGTGCATACTGCCAGATGCTGCAAGTGATCCACAGAGGTGGCCTTGAAAATCTAAGGGCTGTCACACTAACTTAGATCAAAGACATACCTAGGCCAATATTATACCACTGGGTGCCAGAAACATATGTTTAGAGACGAGTATACAAGTGCATCACTCTGTATTAGGACAAATTTACTTCACAGGGCTTCAGCAAACAGGGGCTTGGAAAATTCAAACTGCACTGACAGTAGCATTCTTTAAAATTACAGATGGTTCTAGTTATCAGTCTTATCCTTCTTAAATCCACCTGTAACTTGGACTCTACAACATATTGCAAAATCGCGTTCTGGCTTTTGTACTGTACAAAAAGAAGGTGTGTTGGGTTTTTTTTCACTGAAGTCATTCTTTGGATACCATTGTTTTGTAATTAATAAAGGCAACTTGTTTCTTCTTCCCTTTCTATACCTGTAATGATTTTTCAGGCATATCAAAATGCTCCTTAACCACCTTTACATAGCTGAAAAGCACTAGTGATAAATTAAGCTGCCCAATATCCTCAATCACCTTTACTACTTCCTTCTTTGAGCAGTTTTTAGCTTTACAAAAATGTTTTTTGAAACACTAAAATGTGAACTATGTAACAACCATAAAAGTAAACAACAAATTACAGAAAAGCACATTTTAAAACATTAACTTTCAAACATGAAAATAGCCATTAAAAAAAAAGTTGGCTTTATTTATTACATTTTGAGTCAAGTACCTTACTTAACTAAAGTCTCAGCTGCACATAACTGGCATTCTTTTATTTACTTTCTACTTGGATTTTAATAAGTTATGCTTTCTTTTCCTAAGATTCAGTGTCTGATGGTTTTATTTCTACAGGGCACATGATCTCAAATTCCAAAGGTGCTAAGTGACCACTCTGGCAGGAGAAGAGAATAAAACTAGCTGCCTCAATGCACACAGAGTGGGCCCAGCCTGTGTAACTACCCACCTGGCAGCAGGATGAATCCCAGTCAAAGACAGGAATATGGAATTGTTTCTTTCCTAAGCATTTTAGAAGAGGGAGTCGTCACCCTCTCTACTGCCTGCACCTTCTCTCTTGAAGATACCCCTCAATCATGCATTTGCTCACCTTACAGCAACCTTTCAGGCAACCAGTCAGAGAAACAGCACTTGCATCACACCCATCTCCAGGCTCCAAGCAGCTACCTAAGAACCTCTTCTAGAATAATTTTGCACAAACATCTACGTTCCAGTCTGTGAGGAAGGAATAACATCACATAGAGGAGAGCAATAACAAGAGGGTAAAAAGCAGGAGACAAATGCAATTATTACACAGAGAAATTACTGGGGTGAAACATGAGACTAGAAAGAGCAGCATGAAGGGAAAAAATATGTCCCAAGAGAGTTTTCTTTATAAACATAAATACAAAACCAATACCATTTTAATACAGTTTGAATAGTAGTAAACAACTGATTTTAACATCAGAATTTAAGGTACAGATACTATAACTAGACAGCTCTGACCTTTATCACTGCAACAAGAACAAAAGAGATATACATTTTTTTTCCTCAGGGATAGGAAAATATAATTGACCTCTAACTATGGAATACTCCCCTCCATTTTAGAAAACTGCAAACTAAGCATTGACAATAGCTCAAGGCATCTGAAGCCCTTGATTCTTAATCACCTACATTCAAATTATCGACTTTTAATTGATGAACTTCTGTTGAGGAAAAACAGTGAGGCATCAATACTGTCAAGAAGCATTATTTCACCAAGGTCTGTTCAGTGGTTTGCCTTTAACCAAGAAGCTCAAGATAAGATTCCTTTAGCATTAACACTCAAAGGGACTTCCTTAGCAGAACATTACCTCATTACGCAGGACATCAATATAAAAGTCAAAAGTCTGCCAGCTGCTTTGCTGGACAAAACCAAACATGTGTTATTTAGACATACACACTATTTTAATCATAGGATTGCCCAATGCATAGCCTAAAATAAAAACAGTATACATGAAATGCAAAAAAAGTTAGTACCTTTACAGAGATTCACTTTGAAACTCAGACCACTTTTTTCAGCCAAAATGCTTGTTCAGAATATCTTCTTTTAAATACAAAAGCTTCTTCTATAGTTATCTTACACTCAGATGCAGACCACTGCAATTCTGTTCTCTAACATGTGCTTTATTATATTATGCTTATTTTTCCAGCCACTTCTCCACATACCTTCTGCACATTATCAGAGATTCATCCAAACACAATGGCTTCCAAAAGCAGAGTTCGTCCTAAAAGGTGTATTACTGGGGTAGAAAGTAGACACAAGAAGACTGCTACCAGAGCTCTGCCAACTTCAAACAGGACCATCCCTCTTACTCACCATGTGCTGTAACTTTTAACAGATTAAAAGTGAAAAATGAGATAACAAGGATAAGGGTTTTAGAGAAGGGGGGGGGAAGTCCTGCTATGAAAACCAGGAAGCAAGGGTTATCACTTCAAATACATGAAGGATGAGACAGAGTACTTTAAAGATACAAATACTGGGAACTGCAATGACAAGTAGAGAGACAATCTTTTGTTTCTTCCAACATTAATAAATTTTTTTTTAATTTTTTTTAACAGCCTAGTAAAACAATGCCCATTGCCAAAGTCCCCATAGGCAATTAGAACAGAATTAGTTATTGATTATTAAAATACAGGCTAGATTGCAAAGACAAGAGACTGGTAGAATCACACAATAGCAATTACTACCAAAAAGGGAAGGGATCAATTATGAATATAACCACTATATAGTTACATTTTCATTATTATCAGTCCCTTTCTTCTGTAGAGAACTGAGGTCACCTCATTTGCTTTCATTCGATACTGGCATAACTTTGAATTCTATCCTTCTGAATCTTTCCTAATCCTCCTCTTTAAAAGCTTTTAAAAGTTTAACATTAGCTTATCTGACATTCTTCAATAAATCATCCGAAGAAGAAAAAAACCAACCAACAACTTCATAAACATTACACTTGAGGGGCAGATACAAAATCACTGCAGACTGTGAGAGTTTATGGTCATTCTCGTACAGAAAAGCCAAGAGCTAGATCCACAGCCTTTGGTCAGTGTACAAAATACGTTCAGCCAATACTCAGGGGAATAGGAGCTACCTAATAGGTGCTGCCTCTAAGAAAAAAAGAATTACTGAAAGAGGCTGTAAAACACTGTGGTAGAGAAACACTAAAAAACAAAAGCAGTGAGTGACTTTTACACATGTAAGATTCCAAAGTAATGTCATATATCCTAAACCTTGACAGCTGTACTATTCTTGTGGGTTCAAGAAGGTAGACATCTGGAAGTGCAGTTCCCATGTCAGCCAACAGATATGACCACTCCAAAGTAGTATCACATGGTCTGTATCATATGTTCTAAAGTACTGCTTAAAAACAAAACCTTGGTCGACCTTAGTATCTGAAATTATACATTTGTATCAAAATATTCAGCACACATAATCTTCTCTCCATTGGTTCACACACCATCATTTGGATTTTTTTTACATACAAAATGCTTTCTTTTAACTTTGGATAAAAAAGTACAGTTAATATACTAAAGAGGACAACTCTAAATGGGTATTCACTTGGCTTTTGTCATATTCACTTAGAAATAAAGTCAAGCAAAAACTAAAAATATCAAAGGTAGAAGTTTACCCCAGTTGAAGCCAGCACTAGCCTGAACACAAAGAGCCTACCATTCTGCTGAATGCAAAAGGTAGACATACCTGAGGCCATCTGTTAGCACTCAGTGAAGGACAGCAAGCAGGCTTGTCTGTCAGTTTATCTCTGAACAGACTCAGGCATCTGTCAAAATCACTCTGATTTCACAGACCTCTCTCAATGCAGACCTTCACTTGAAAGAGAAATAAATCACAGAGGACCCAATTTAACAATTTTGATTAATCTTTTGTCCAACTGAAAAAAACACGTAAGTAGTTTGCACACACTGCATGCAAGCCCATCTACTACAACCAAAATCAAGTGCTAACTTAATAGTTAGATATTCTGTTTCAGTACCCTGGATGTTTGGTTTCAAAGTAAGACCATACCAAGTAAATTTTATTATTACATGCAACTATAGATATAGTCTTGATTCAAGATAAAGTGTTTTCTCTTCAGAATATGAGACACTTAGCTTCTATTTTCTCTTTTTTCCCATGCTATTGCAAAAAAAAATACAGATTTACCTCCACCAGTGAGGTGGAAATGAATCTGTCTCACTGACTTAGGGAGTCAACACTGAGCAGCTTCAAGACCTATCTCACAGCCTTCTTTGGCAATTAAGGTCGTAACAGACAAAAAGCTATTCAGAGTACTGCAATTTTTTTCTTCCTGTGTCATCATCTTAATACTCTTCAAACAAAAGCCTGCAAGTAAGCTACAATATGATATAACTCTCCTAGCCAATTCTACACGAGGAATCCCGCAGTCTCCTTTGAAGCACATTGTTACCAGCAACAATGGAAGTTACTACATAAAGCTATGACCTGGTAGAGAAAATTTTTCCTAAGAATCACAGTTAAGGAAAAAAAAAAACCTTCTTTGGATTCAAAACTAACTTCATGTAGTGAACAAGTTCGCTACAAGGAGCTTACGGTATAGAATTTCCACCCCACAAACCAACACTTCCATTTGCAGATACTGTGCATTTGATGTGCACCACAGATACCATACACCTCTAAAACACTAGTATATCCTGTAGCAGTTGAATTTATGGCAAAGCTAGGAACAGGACAAAAGACATACTAAAATAATATCCAACACTGGCTTTGCTTTGGGGGCCTCAACTATTTAGCCATATTCAAGGAGACTTAAAAACTTGAAAGAAGTGTTGCTTTCATATAGAAGCATAAAATAGGGGAGGTCTTCAGAACATAAAAGTGGTTTGAAAACATACTTAGCAGAAGAGAAACAACGGCTCTTGTCAACTACAGCAAAACCACTTTTCATGAGGCAACTGATCAGACTGGAGCATTGCAGCTGGAAATGCCGACTCAGTAAGGCAAATGGCCAGCTCCTGACTGTGCACCCCGACTTAACAGTAGCCAGTTTCTTCGACAAACACAAAGACTACAAAGTTCTGTGATTATTAAGTGTCTGTGAAAGCAGATTTTTAACAAACTCATTCAGCAAAACATCCCAAAGCAGCCCCACTAAGAAGTGTATTAAATGCTCTATCACCTAAGAATACAAGTTTATTAACAACCTTGTGGTTAAGACTAAACTGAAAGCTGCAAAAATAACTCTGAACCTAAAGCTACAATGAAATTTAACCTACTTCCGTTTTCAAACTGCCAAAACCAAACCCATATAACACTACAAACTGAATTTCCAAAAGGTTTTTGGCAACAAGGGAATCAATTACTGCATATCTCACACATAACATTTGTTTCCATTGCAGTAACTCCAAATTCAAACTACTGAAAGCATAATACACCTTTTATACAATGCTGAAGGAAACAGCAGTAGTGGAATAGGATGTGAACAAAAGTTAGCTGTCAAAGTCTGATCACTACTACACCAGCACCTCATCATACGTTATTTTTACCCATATGTTACTTTATTATCATATGTTCTGTTTTAGTTATCTTAAAGTGGGAAAAAAGCACCCATTCACTGTAACTAGAAAAAAAAACCCAAAACAAAAGCAAACCAAACACTTCATGGTCAGAGATGTATTCCTTCCAATATAAGTCATAAAAAAAGAGACCCTGCCCCTTAAATCATTTGCCATTGCACATAGTAACATCTCTCCCCATCACATATATATCCATCTATCCATCCACCATACACTGCTTCTCAGTTCTAAGACTGGCCAACTAGGAGAGGGGAATGACTGACATCAGGATGTATATTTCCCTGTCAGAACAAAGTAGGTAGATTGGATCCCCAAGTAACAAAAACAAAGACAAGAGCCTACTGCCAACTTAATGAGTCACCAGTAAAGTCCCACTGAACAAAACACAGTGAAAGTTAGCGACAGAAGCATGTAACCCCTCAAGGAGAAAAAATGAGATGGCCCAAAGCCGCTTTATTCTGGGAAAGAGTAAAGTGTGAACACTACAGAGATGGAAGAATGCTCCTATGCGGTTCAGTGAAAACAAGAATCATGAGAATGAGGAAAGATCAACTGGACAGTGATAAGAAGATGAAGGGCTAGCAGAAGACAAGGAGGGAAAAACAGAGAGCGACTTCTGTCCTTATCTGTAAGGCTAACAGAGACTTAAACCAAAAAGATACTGGTATCACCATCGTACGTGAACAGACACGTGGGAAGGGGAAATAGTCTGATGGTACTGAGGAAAATGAGAAAAGGACTGCCCATAGATAGAAAAATACTGCAGAAAGAAACCTCGGAAGAGAAAGCACTGGGAAGGGAGACCACGAAGATGAGAGAACTGAAGGGAGAACGAAGAGGAACACGTGGACTGGGCAGATCCCCGACAAACCGGGGGTGCTCAGGGCCGGCGGCCGGAGTGCCCGGCGCCGGTTCCCACGGGGCACCGGGCAGCCCTGCCCGAAGGATGCTGAGCGCGGCGCCCTGGCTGGGGACGGTCTCCGAGAGGCCGTGGCGACACCCACCGTGGGAGGGCCCGGCCCGCTGCTGTACCCTGCCGGGGCAGCCGCCGTGTGTCCCGCGGGCGGCGGGACCAGGCAGCCGGACCCACCCGCAGGGGCGTTACGGGACGCACAGACAACGGAGGCGTCGCGGGGATAGGCTCCGTCCCAGCGGGTCGGGGGTCCCCGTACTCACTTTTTGTGGGGCGCCGGGTGCTTGTCCCTCCTGCCGGCCGCCGCGGACTGCTTGGGCCGCCGCCTGCGGGCCTGCAGGGCCAGCACTGCCGGGAGAAGAGAACAGCCGGGAGCCGGCGTGAGCAGCAGCGGCGGCGCAGCCCCCCCCCGCTCCCGCCCGGCCGGCCGGCACAACGTGGTACCTTTACGCGAGTTCATCGCCCCGCGCCGCAAGCTGCTCGGCAGGCTCGCCGCTCCCCGGCTCGCCCGGCTCCGCTCCCGGCTCCGGCCCCGCTCCCGGCACCGCCGCCAGCCGCGACCGCGCGCCGGGGACCGTCCGGCAGCATC
>VZRN01011464.1:2908430-2928241 GCA_013397935.1 Dasyornis broadbenti | reverse complement strand
GGGCGCGGCAGGTGGCGGCGGGCGGGCGCACCTGAGGCAGGAGCGAAGCTGCCGCCGAGGCAGGCCTTTGTCGGTCTGTCGAGCCAAATGGGAATGACGTAAGCCAAGGTTTGGGTCGGAGTAGCGGAGCCATTCGCCCTGTTGCTGTGCCACGTTGGGAGCTGTGGCAAGGGGCAGTGGACAGAGGCGTCAGCCTCTCCACGGAAGCAGCTGGGGCGAGATCAGCTTGAGCTTGTCCCGAAACCTGTGTGGGGTGAGATGCCAAAACCAATTAACCTCGTGGCCAAATCCAGGGAAATTAGATTTCCTTAATTCTGATTCTCACTAAGTTGTTCGATTATCATGATGGACAACTCTTGGCAGTTGGTTTTTTCCTGCCAACGGCATCTTGTTGCCCATGGTACCAGACACTACTCAGAACTGGCATAGTAATGACCCACTGAACACTGTCCCTTCTTACTTGTGCTGTGCTCAATGCTCGACAGTGTTGTGACTGAAATTTTGTGCCTTAATGCCTGGGGCCAATTCTGATCTGGCTTATATCTAAAGCTCCAGTCTAAGTGTGAGGCTTGTCTGGGTTATCTTCACATGGAACTAGAATTCCAAGGCATAGTAACCGAAAGATAACAGTGAACAGTCATTAAATTTTGAGGCAGAACCACCTCCTTAAATGGCCACACAAAGCATCCACAAGGATGAAGATCCTAAAAGCAGCTGCAGTCAAGGCATTATGAGAGTGAAGGGAACTAGCAGTAATTGCTGGTCTTAAGTAATTGGATCATTGAGATTTCAACTAGACAGAAAATTGAATCCCCAGGTCTGGTTAGTTCAGCTTAGGAGTGGGAGAGCCACAGAAAGATAAAGCTAGACAACCCAAAAAGGAGGCACTACACTGTATAATGCTTTTTTGTCTGTCTAGAGAGCCTGGTGAACAGAAAACAATAGGACCATGAAGTTTCTAAACTGCAGCTCTCATGAGGCACCCCAGCTGCGTTTCTAAATCAAAACATTTTTTCTGTCCCATCCTCCATCATAAAAGTACACAGGAAAAAACATTTCCACTATAAACTACTACCAGTAATATGCAACGCTGGCAAGTTACATTTCTCCCTTACTGTAGTTAGTCTTTTAGTTCAGTGTGATATGTTAGGTAACAGAATGCTTTATTGAAATTTTGAAGGTGAAGGCTTTCTACTGAGAAAGTTCAGGTGCATGAAAATTAATAACAGTTTAATGTTTAAGAAGCAGATTATTATTTTACTGATTGTTTCCAGGGTAATTTTAATTTCACTGGTTAAATGGTGGCCCTGCATGAATACTTGTTCCTATGTAGAGAATGACAGAAACAAGCAGCTGATGGTGGAGAAAACAGTAATATTTGCTTTTTTTCTTTGTCAGGGCAGTGCTGCATTGAAGTTATCTTGTAGCTATGGTTCTAGAGCAGAAACCATACCAGAGTCCTGATCATATTTTCAGCTACTTGTGTGTCATTCTATTTACTACAACAGGAGTTTTATACGTAGAACTGATCGGACAGTTGGGTCTTAGATAAGTACAGGGAGCTTTACTTACATCAACAGGATTATAAATCCACCAGATCTGGAGTCAGGAAGGAATTTCCCTCACGAGCATAATGTCAGCAACATAATCAGGGCAAGGGAACAATCTGCCAGCACACAGAGAAAGGAATTGTTAGGACCAGGTGGGTGTATACTACACGCACAATTTCATTCTATTCTAGTGGAAACATATTTTGGGACTGTATTCTGGGGTTTTGTCATTTTCTTCCTCCCCTACCCTGCCAAGAGTCACTTAGAGGATGATCATGCAGAAGTGCAAAGAAATCACTGAGACTCTCTATGTATGTATAGAGGATTACCATGTGCAATTAACTGACTGGAGAGTAAATTAAGGTCAGTAGAGGCTAAACATATTTCAGCAAATTAAAAAAAAAAAAAAAACAAACAACAAACCCCTACCCTTTCTCGGACTCAAGAGAATAACTCCCTAACAGCACAAACAGTAAATGAAATTTTTAAAAATTACAGGAATAATTTTATTTATGTGGTTGTTAAGAATGAATCTACCCTGTTTATTTGAATCCACTCATTTCAGGGAGATTTTCCATCTTTATTTAAATGTCTTATATGTGTATGTAGCTTCACTTTTTCAAAAAGAAATGATGAGCCAAGAGGGAAGACAGATTAAATAGCAAAAGGCAGCATTTGGAAAATCAGTGAACAACATAAAGGTGGACTGAGCCAGAATGTATCTGCCTGTCTCTCTCTGAACATTGTATGGGAACAGGTGTCTGTTTTGTTGCAGGGATTATCATAGAACTCATTCACTCTGGGGAAGGGCACTGTGAGGTTCAGCGTGTGACCTATGCAGAAAGGAGGGACAACAGCAGATTTCGGTGATCTTAGGTGCAAACATCAGGAGAGAAAAAGTATCAAGTACCAAATTATGGAATGGTAATTTTGCCTGTCTAGTTTGGAGCAGTTACCTGATACTCACAGATGTTTGGTTTGTTTCCTTTTGACCTAGCTTTGAAATATGCCCTTTACACAAGAAGACATTAACTTTTCCTTTTTTTACAGAATAAGACGTTAACTAGCAGCAGTCTTGTAAACATGATATTGTCATCCTTCTGAGAATAATTGAAAAATTTTCTTTGCAGAGTGATGTTAGAAAATTTTGTCCTGATTTCTGTACCAGTTCCTTTTAGCACTGGTTTTCCCACTGTGTAGTAGCATGGGCTCATATCCTTATTTCTGCACTTCTCAGGAATCAGGATATGAGCCAACTTCATGCTGCGCTTGCACAGAATGGAACAAACATGAAATAACACATAAGGCAGAGGAATTAAAAATCCCAACGAAACGATTAGTGTTGGAAAAAGGAAAAAGAAAAACGTAGTGAAAGGAAATTCCCAGTTACAGGCAAGCCCTCATTAATATGCAAGTCCAGCCTTCTCCTCCTCTCGCCTTTCATTGTTGTCTCTTGTTCCTTCAGTTCCCACCCCCATTCTGAATTTCTTTAAGTATGACACACCCAAGTAGGCATACAAACAATGAGTCTGTCCTTCTCTTGCTCACTTGAAGAATTTTCTGTCTACCAAAGTCGGTTTTTTTCCTCCTCTAGTATGTAAACAAAGCAAAGAGGACAATTCTCAGCTTAGTTTTGAGCAACAAACAAACTTACAGATAGGAAGGATTAAGCAACAGTAACTAACAAGCCGAGTTTCTTGTAAGGTCAAGACTATTGGCTCATCAGTGCCTAAGTATAACCAGTTAACATTAACAGGAGCATTGCACAAGTTAAACCAGAAAAGTAGGCTTGTTATCTCAGTAGTGTAACAAGAAAAAATAGCAGGAAGCATGAGTTAGGATTTCCAAAAAACCAGGAGGTCAGAAATTCCTCAGTTTAGATTCCTGGCTCATTCACTTATTCATTGTGCCCTTCCTAAAATTACATTACTCACCTGACTCATTTTCATCTATACAATAGTACAGTGCATGCCAGCTACACAGGGTTTACATTGGTAGAGAACTCTTGTTTATCAAGTTAATTTGGATTACTAATAAAAGAAGAAAGACATAAAGGACAAAGCAGACTGGTTTAACACCAATTTGACATGAAATTAAAGACTAACCTATGCCCAGAAATAGCTGCATCAACCCAGATATGTATTGAATGTTGTCTAAAATAGGGCATGAACTGGCATGACTTAACTCATATCTGAAATAGAATTAAAACTGACTCTGGCAATATTTTTACAAAAACATTCTTCTAGTGTTGAAGCACTCAGGTTTTCAGAATTACTCATTCTAGCTCCCCCATTACTTCCAGCAGGCTCCCAAACACCCCTTCAGTTAAACTTCCAGTTTCCTGGGTCCTTGTCTTAAATTTCTTCATTACACTCCACTCCTGGTTCCCAGCTCTTTACCCAGCTTGCCCGTCTCATCTTGCATCATCTCCTTTTTCAAATATATTGTCTTTTTTTTATTTTATTCTGTTTAAATTGGATGGTTTCTTCCTTCATGCTGATTAGAGGTCAGCAAGGGAAGGATCACTGAAAGATTAGCAACTGCTTTCAGTTTTGTGTTCAACCTCAACACAAGCAATTATAGGGAAGGTTTTTCAGCAGTGATGCAGTGGTGTTTTGGACTCAGTCCTACTATTTCTTTCTGATTGGCAGCTATGCAGTCTGGTCGTGCATGTGAGAGATTTATCTGCTAGGTAAGCATGGAATATTTTCATACTTAAGTATTAAACCCTCACGTCTCCAACATGTCCAAAATGCTATTTTACAAAGTCTCATAATTTGCCCAGATTTAAGTAGATTTTCCTAAGGATTTCAATGGCACATCTTTGATATTAAGGCCTCTTTCTATGAAATCTCAGCTTCCTACTCAAAGGTAGGGATTGCCAACCCGTGAGATAATAATCCATTAGAAATCAGATGTAGAGCTTACCATGTTTCCCTTTCTCTTGACTTGGACTACACAAACAATGATCACAATGAAAACAATAAGGGAAAAACCGTAAGTTTAAGTTTAATGTAAGAGGAAGCAATGGACTCATTTTCTCTAAAAGAATAAAGCTTCTTTCTTCCCTGTAACCTCCCCTGTACTTTTACTTGATACAAGATGTTTTCACAGCCTTCATAAAAATCAGCCACCAGCTGACTAGTAGGATGATGCTATGTCATGTCAGTAGTACCCCAAACGTCCTTTCTTCACACATCCTGCGGTGTGACATCGCTACAACGCCCTCGCCAACACCCTCCTGGGAAATTAACAGCCATTACCCCAATGCAGCTCAACGAGGACCAGTATTCCTTTACAAACTTTCAGATTACAATGCATTCTGAAATAAATTTCTTTGAGGGGAATGGCCAGTAAAGAAGCACTGGCTAAACAAGTTTGTCTTGGTACTGTTCCAGGGCTTTGTCTTGACAGCAGAGTAAGCTCATCCTGTTTTGTAGGAAGCAGCCATTTGGTAAAGGATGGCTCAGTTACACAGGCAAGGTGCATTAGCAGCTACAGTTATCCATACACTATTGTTTGCCATTAATGCACAGAACATTGCCTCTTTTGCTTAAATATTTTTGACTACATACTGAATCCAAGGAACTACTGGGCTAGAGGGGCATTTCTGAGAAGTGGCTGAGGATTCTTTTCATATTATCAAAACACCATTCTTTAAGTATGAATTATTTCATTACTCAGCTTAGGATATTTCATTCCATATGATTAACGTTTTACAAAGTTAACAGTAGCTGGACCTTACAAAGTGAAATGTCAGCCAGCTTCAATAGTCACAGGCATTACCAGCCTGGTTCATAACTGGTATGAACTAGCCATTCATTTTCATTCTATCTGGATGGGTCTATAACATATCTAAACCATGTAAAACAGCAACATTTATTTTTTCAAAAGCAGAAAATCTTACAGCGAATTGTTAAAACAAAAGCAGAAATAGCTTAACTTGTTAGCCAACCTTGTTAACCTTCACAAAGAAAACTCATGAATGAATCTCGTTATTTTCAAAGAACTGAAGAAAGACTGATTATCTACCCCTAGGCATGGGACATGCTCTGTGCTCCTACCATAAGATGTGTAACATCAAATCACAGTGAAAATTATAAACAGCTATGTTCATTTAAAGTACAGAGAATTAATCTATTGCAATTTGGCTTTGTTCATTGTTTCTTAGAAATTAATTCCGTGGGCTTGATTTTTTGGGTTTGATTTAATCATGTTTTACGCCCACTTTGCCATTCATTGTAGTAACACAAATGACTGTGGTAGGAAATATTCACATGTTTTTGCCTTCAGAGCTGCAAACTATTATAATAAACATTAAGAATGTAAATATTGTCACCAAAGAGTATGTCTTCATTGCACTGTTTACTCAAGTCAGGCCTTTAAAATCACTACATTGTTAAAATATATTCACACAATAAGTCTGTCTATTTACAGTAACTTCCAAGCCATCAAGATTTTTAGCCATTTTCCAGAACACTCAGTGCCTTACTAGCTGGGCTGCCCGGTACAGAGAGGGATAAACTACAAAACTAAAGGATTATGGCTATTTCAGTTCCTAGTGAGGAAGAAACCCTCACTAGGGTAGGACAATGATTTCTTCTTTGTTCAGATACCTAACTTTAACTTGTTTTGAAAATAAGGGCTTTTATTTTCTTCAAATACTGGATCCAATAGACATATAAGTCTGTTTGCTAAAATCTCCTCCTCTTTCCTAACTTACGCATTATTCTTAAAGTAAACACAAAATTGCAGAAACCCCCAGAAAAAGCAGAATGGCAAGAACCGATTGCAAAATGGTGATAGAATGTGCATGTGATTAGTTGATGGTAGGATACATCCAAATCAACGTCTACCAATATGCTTGGCACCATTTGCATTCAGTGGAACAATGCACTAGACCATTTATCTGGGAACAGAAGCAATAAATGATACCTCAATACACTCACAGCATGCCTCTTATCATTGAAAACCCAGGAGGACAGAGTGCCTTTTCTGTCTCTTCCTTTGAACTGTAGTTGAAATCCATGTGGAAATATGATGATGTTGATGGGGTTTTGTACATACCAATTTATCTAAGACTGTTCTGGTTATAACAACAATGGTTGGACTTGATCTTAAAGGTCTTTTCCAACCTAAACAATTCTAAGAGAATATGATCTTTGTCTGCCCTGATCAAATTTTTGAATAAGGCTCCTTGTCCTTTCTTTTCCACAAAATAATACATAGTTCAAGATCAGGAATTCTGTTACAAACCAAAGTAATGTATGAAATAGTAGTGGGAATTTACCTGCAAATAAAATAGTATGCAAAAATCTTACTTGCAGTGAAATTAATCTCAATTGTAATGGAAGTCTGCATTGCCAGCATACCATTATCCTTTTCTCTAGAGTCAGCCTAGTCCTCATGTAAAAGAATTATGTATGTCCAGATGGTCTATCATTTCAGGAGTTAATGATTGGCTACTGCTCTTTAAAATCTGGAATTGTCTAGCCAGCTGAAGAACCTGATTGTTTGAAATATATGTACCCTGTATGTCACATACAACGTGTAAAAATGTGGATGTTACAGCTTATTGAACATGAAGGGAAGAGCAACTCAAGCAACTGTACTTGATTTTGTGATATGTATTATAACTTTCCAGTTGTTCTGTAAACTATTGGCAACTAGTTCTTCCCATCTTCTTTTTCAGTAGAACTCAATATGCACATTAGGCCTATGTCCAAGGTTTATCTGCAGTAAGTTGTCCTTGAATCTTTGTTGGTTTTGTTTCATTGGGGTTTTTTAATTGTTGCTGGATGAGGGTCCTTTTCACCAAATGTGTATCTGATTTGGCCCACAGAGAGAAGAAATAAAAAGAAGTGTCACCCTGTAACACTTTGTATCATGCTGAGCCTTAAATTAATATTTTATGTGCTTACTGTGCTTTCATTTCATCTCTTTTTTTCTGTTCAGAAACAGTTGTATCCCATGCTGCCAGTGTACAGGGCCTACAGTATTTCATATTAATGCATTCTTACACAGAGATTGTGATGGTTAAAGAGGCCCTTGCTGAGGGACTGGAGCTGTCAGATAAAAGGGATGTTTACCAGTTAAGGTTTCAAACAGCAGTGCCATGAGAATATATTAATCAGTTGGAGATCCCAGACTGGAAGAGGAAACAACTTTCCCAGTATCTGGTAGAAGGCTATTTTAGTCTAGCAGATAATTAGCAAACCACTGAATGGAGAGAGGCAGTAAGCTGTAGAACAGATACAGGGAGTTCTTTGCAATAATTTCACTGACCACTGTGATTTTCCTCATATTTCAGTCGTTTGTAAGACTCATCAAGCCAGAACAGGGAAAATATGCAGTTGAACATTAAAAGAATCCTGAATTATAATGCTAAGGCTAGGTAAAAATAAATCTGATTCTTATCTTTTTGGCTGGAAGGCATCCTGTGAACGAAAAGAAACAAGAGACCAGACAGAACAAACACAAAATTATTTCTTCACTTTAAACAATTGGGACTTAGCATGGACACTCCCTGGAACAGTGCTTTAATGCTAGTACTTGTGTGACACTCACAGAATTCAGGTGTAGATAAAAAGACAGGCACTTGGTTCTCGCTAAGCATCTAATCCCAGCTTTGAGTAAGTTTAATAGTTACCTGTTAAACCATGCCTAGAGAAAATCGTTAATTGCATAGGTAAATTTTCACCAGTTGGAATTTATATTGGATTCTATGTGCACGTACCCAATAGAATAAGGGTCCCAAGGGGGAAAAGGAGACAGCAGTTAACAACTCCTGTCCTTAACAAATGGAAGAGTCATACGATGCTGTCTGCTGTCCCCCATACTAATTAATATCTGTACAAGTTATATTGTGGTGATGCTGTAATTCTAACCATTTTATGCAGTGGCTCTGTCATCAGTTCTGTTTCAGTGTGAGTCTGTCCTTTGGTAATGTCATGGTCTCTGTCCATTTGGTTGTTTTTGAGACCTGAGACCTTGAGCTCCATATCTTGGTTACCACTTCACTACCTCCACTGCAGGAATTTCTCACAGTACAGCCCTTTTTGCCCCAACCTAAAATCTGATACAAACTATTCTGCCTCAAAAGGTGTCCAATGTGAATGAACAAGTAGATATGCTTTATTTTCTTTTCTGGCATTGAATGACTGCCTGCTTGATTCTTGCATTATGAGGTTTACAAAAAGTGTTTTATCTGGAAGAGTTTCCCACCCTGAATTATATTTTTTTTCCTTTGCTCACCCTAGAGGAGCACTAGAAGGTTGTGCAGGTCTCTAGCTAGCTCACTGCATGCCTGGACACAGCTGTCCCAGAAGTCTGTTTTCACATTGCTTAAATGAAATAGCTGTACAGAAATGGAGAAAATCATGTGAAAACAGGGACTTAAACTGCTGTATGGTCCCTCATGGAAAATGAGCAAGCAGACAGACAAAACCAGAAATTGTCTTGAAGTGTGCAAGTGTGCAAGGCCACAGAATAGTATCACTTGATGTTCACTCCACTAAATAGGTGGGATGGATACCAAATGACTTTAGTTTATCCACTTAGCTAGGCAGATAAGACTAGACTCAGGGGACTTCAAGAACGTTTTCTAATACAACTTTTTCAGGAAGAGATTGCAAGGTATAAAAGTGTAAGCCACGCTTCCTCTCCTGACCTATTTTTGGATATCAGTGGCCTTGCGTAACTTAACTTTTCCTCTCTCTGAGAAGAAATGGTTCAGAGTTGCATCACAGTAATTTTAGTTTTTTGTTGTCAGAAACAAACATGCCTTCCTGAATTTTTTTAAATACCCACTGCAGACAAAGATCCAGGTGTACCCTGCACTAGCAGGTCTCTGTTAGCTCTAAATGAGCTAGTGTGGGTACTACTGTAGCAGCCTGTTATTTGGGACCTGTGGTTACTCTGCACTAAATTAGTGAATTAATGAACTAGTAACCTAGAAAATTAGCAGGCTACACTGATGGAAAATGCAAGTCAACTAGTTAAAATTAACTCAAATTTGTTAGGGCAATCTGTAGTTACTCAGTATCTACAGAGCTGAGAACTGCATCTGTGATCTTGGACCTTAAATTACACTCTGCCATGTAGCAATACATTACAGTCTGGTTGACCAGTAGACCAGAGTCAATCTGAAATTCAGGACCCAGAATCCCCAGCTGTTTCTTAGCCTTATACTGAAATGAAATCCAGCCAGGTTTGACCTTCTCCACCACCTGGTTTCATGGGTGGAATATGAATTGGGCATGAGGCCAGAAAGCAGCTATACTCTGTTCTGGTATGGTCTCTGATCTGGAGGAGCTAAGAAACAAGGGTTTGGGTATATTGTGCAGCATAACACTTTGCAGTTTAGACTGGACTTGAGAAAGTTTACACTGTTGTAGATTAATAACATGTTTGTTGAATACTGTGTGTATAAAACCCTTTTTTTCCCTAAATTTAATCACTGCTTAATCCTGCTTCCCCAGCAGACAGTAAAAGAGCATAAACACTTTAGATTCTTTCCCTGTTTTTCTTAAAGTAGTGTGCCATTAATTTCTTGTTTCTGAAGAGTTACTTTGGGAGGGTTTCTAGGCTTGACCTCTGGATAATAATTTCTGTTTGTATATTGCAACAATTCACCCCATATATTTAAGCACTTAGATTTTAAACATCTCTATTTTTACTCCACTTATCTTTTAAGGAAGGTTTAATTTTAATTAATGAGGTCATGGTACCCTAACTCCCAGCTTCTGTTTGCAATGTCCAAAAACTTTGCAAAAAAGCTATCTGAAAAGTATCATGTTTGTTGTCATGATGCATTTATGTTTGTTTCCTAAGTAAGGCAACAAAGACATCTATTAACGAAGAGCAGACACTCCGTTAACCACAGATACAGTTTTTTTAATCAAGTAGCATTTAATTAAATTGGAAAATCATCCTTTTGTAGGGCCGAAAGTGTGGAACCTAAACTGAGATGTATGTCAAATTGCTCTCCTTTGAATAAGCACTACATCTTGCAAGACGGTAATTTTAAAATGTCAAGAAACATTAGCATCAGAACATTTGAAAAGCCAGACATTTTTAGTTAAGTTTTTAGAGTTTTAACGCTAAATAACTTATTCATCTCATAACTCATTTAACCTCTTTCTAAATTTCCTTTTCTGAAGTGGAAAATTATATGTTTCTACTAAGTGCAAGCAATCCCATACTCTAAGCTAACCAATATATCTACATGAAACATCCATAAAGCTACTTTAATTGGTTTTTTACTCCTGTTTTAATTTTTAGTAGGATTTCTCTTAGTATTTTCTTAGCATATTTTCCAAGGAAACAAGATTTGTATGAAGAGTTGATCTCCATCTGATATAATTTTAATTAATTTTCTGATTTCAAATGAAGCTGGCAGTGGGTTAGTCTGCCAGTTACTATGTCTCAAAGTTACTGTGAGGACACTAGGGATAGCCACTACTAATGTGTCTCTTGACAGCAAACGAAGGAGAACTGAGGAGCTTTCTACTCTGTTTGGCAGGATTTGAATGAGTCAACCCATTCTCCTACTGTGGTTCAGGAAATAAGCTGGAAAAGGGCAAGCAGAGAGTGTACAAATTATGTACAAATGACTAGAATGATGTACAAATTAGAATTACAAGGTGGGGGGAAGGCATCTGAGATTTAGAAGGGAGTTGAGGGTATTGGAAGAAAGTATAGGAAGCAAAGAGAAAGACTGGGAGAATATTTTGATTACATCACAGTGGGAAGATGTAGAGAACACAGAATATAAATTTATCAAAAATCAACCTTCGTTGGTTTTACTACTCATGAAACATAGTAGTGGTTTCATAGTTCAGCACTGTCTTTTTTAATGAAACCTATCTGCATATAAATTATTTTCAGCTAATGAACATACTGCAGTTTATATGTAAGAGAGGTTTTAAAAGGGACATTGAACTTTATGCCTTCATTCTGATCAAGAGATGTAACAAGAATTGCAAAGTTATGATTTTAAGACCATACTTTCTCATTTGCATCAAGTTCAAGATCTTCTCATTTACTCTCTCATGGACCAACTGAACTGCATTCTTCACAATGTCTGAAGTCTGTTCACATTTTTACTAGTGTGCACAAATATATCTGAAGTAAAAAAAAATAAAGCTCTTTTTGTGGATAGTCTTAGCTCAGAAGGTACACCTGTCTCTATGTCAGTTATGTGAACCATCTAGATTTAAAACAGAAATCAGAATTTACCATCTTGTTCTTTAAAGCAAATCACAGAATTGTCAATCTCAGCTGCAGCTTTGCTTAAAGCAAATTGTTTCAGCTGCAGCCATGCAGTGACTCAAGCTGCCTGCTTGTTGAGTGTGTGTTTATATGGCAAGTCTTGCTGAGAAAAACTGAGCATGCCTTTGTCAATATGCTGTCATTGAGCACGGGGGTATTCAAGCTACTTGCCCTTGTAATTTTTGCAGTTTTTTAAAAAGTTATGAAAAATCCTGAACCTAAATTCTTTTAACTTGGGTACAGCACTGTGAACTGGTTACCTTGAGCTACCTGGAGCCGATTCAAATTTCCTCAATCCACCTGGAGCAAAACCCTTCTAAAAATGTGTCTGCAGTGCGTTGTAGGGCATTTTTTCTCAGTGTCAGATCAATGACAAATACCATGTGTTGCTAAAGGATGCAGATGCTGTTCACACACTATGTAAATGTATTTTGTAAAAATACACACATATGGAGGTTTTTTTAAGGGATCTCTTCTGAATGTATCTAAGGAAGTATGTGATTCAACAGCTCTGTAGAGGGATGCTTCAAAATGTGTTAAGAAGCTTTCGTGGTTTATTAGACTGTATGGTTATCAGCAAGAGAGAAAACATTGGGAATACAATGTATTTGTCCATGATTATTCATATTGTAATTGCCACTCTATCCTCAACTGTATTTTTGTAATGAGAAAAGTAACACCAAGAAAATGAGTGAAATTATTATTTGTAGAACTGCAGTGACTAACAGTGGCATGAAAACTTAATGGACCTATGAAAAAGACTCTGTCTACAGAGGAGTGTGTTGTCCATAGGAAAGTCTCAGTACAGAAATTGCCCACACAGGGCTCCTGTGTGGTGTTCCAGTGCAGCAGTGAGCACAGTGTTTCTGTGGACGTTATTTACCTAGGTTGGCTATTGTGATTTTCAAATGGGACTTTCTTACTGGAGAGCACTGGAAAGAGTTTTTCACACTTTCTCAGTTTGTAAAAGGCAGTTCCAGACCCCATTGTAAGGAGGTATGTAGAGGCAAATAGCTGCTGATTAATGCCTTCTGTTCTGTGCCCAGAGAATTTTATGGATTACAGTGAATAAAAGGCTAATTTGTCTCCTAAAGCATATATTGATATAAATGTGATCACTTTTCTGCACTACGTAACTTGGGTTAATGGAGTATTGCTTCAATGTATTGTGTTTCTGGCGTGTTGTGACTGTATCTATAATATCTTTGTGTGGCCTGAACTTCCTATTCATTACAAATGGGTGAACAGCAGTAAGCAGTTCAACAAACAGGTATTTCTTAAGCTGTCAAACTCAAAGCCTGAATAACCTAAGGAGGAGTGCAATCAGACCTGCCAAATGTAAACAATAAACACTGTTCTAAAATGCGGAATGGCTTACATAAAATAAAACTGAAAAGTTAGGTTGACCTGCAACTCAGCTGTAGTTTATGAAAACATTAATACACAAAAGAATGAAGGCAGCACCAGTGCCTGGTAACAACTGCCTGGTTTTCTGCTTTTTTTCTCTTTTTCCTTTCTGCTGCTTTCATGCACAGTGCAACACACTACAAGCATACAAAAGGAAAGGGCTGCAGGGTTCCCTGAATTGTTCCAGTCAAATCTCTTCATGTTTGACTGCCAGCTCCCATGCATAGAGATTAGAGGGAGACTGGAATAAATTTTAAGGTCTTACTAAGAAGCTGAAGCAGCAGCAAAGCAAGAAGTAGGTGTTCATTGCTCCATGCAGAAGCCTGAAAATATACAGGTACTCTCCCTGTGAGTTTGGCCCATACTTTTACCTTCTATCTGGAAGAAATTATTCTGAAAATTTTGGGTCTGCACACACTTATACCTGAATTTGAAAAGATAATGTCAGTTTCTTAGTTATTTTTCCCTTAGAATCTCCATTCTTCCAAACTGCTTCAAACTGCTTTATCTGTTCCAGCAGTAGTTCAGAATTACTTTGGACATAATGTTATGTGCTGCACATTTCCATTTGATCTTCTGTAGCAGCATTTACTGAGGCTAGACAGGAAAATGCCCAGGCTTTCCAGCCTGAAGCATCAGACTGCAATGATAGTCTGGTCATTTTTTGTGTGTATGTGGTAGAAACAGATCTACCCCTGCCTCAATTTCTACAGAATAAAGACATCAATCCCAACTGTATCATTATAGAATTTTTACCTGGACCCACACCCACAGGCAGCAGGCAAATGCTGGTCAATAACAGAAAAAAATCACAATATATTAAGATAATTATTTAGATATTATTTTAAAGAAAGGTTTTTATTCTTGGAAAAAGCAGTATGCCTGGCAGTGAACCAGTTATCAGGGAACAGAAAATAAGGAGCTTATTAGTCGAGGTTGTCTGTCTTTCATAGTAATTCATCAAAAACATGCATGTGTTGGAAGCCCTAGAAGGATGAAAAGGTGTCTTTTCAGTCCTGGAAGAGGAGACTGTCCTTTCAAGGATACAATGGTGCTTTTCAGAAGAGCAGTGACTGTGCAACATGTCCATCAATGGAAGGCTCCTTTCAGAGCAAATCTTGCTCTACCACTTTAGGTAGCTATTCTCTAACATTCCCATTTGTATAAAATTATTGTTGCATAAAATATCTGCAAATATTACTTCTTTAATATGAGTAAAAATCAGGGGGAACCCAGATAAATTACTTAAGCAACCACTTTTCTGTGTGGTGTCTGTTGAACCAGGCTCCTCCCTCACCCCAAGTTAAGAAGAGGAGGAAAGAAAACTCTGGACTTCAATATTGAGGGCTTTCTTGTCTGACTTACCCCAGCTCAAACTGTGACTGGCCAACGGGACTTCAGCCAAAAACACTTCACCTCTCATTCTCTCTCCCGTTTTTTCCATTCCACTTCAACACACAGTTTCCACAGAAACAGAGTAGCACAAATAGCACAGGTTTTGGGTGCCTTTCTGCAGAAGTAAATCTAACAAAAACAGTCTGCATATAACATCTCATTTTGGTGAAAAGCTTTATTAGATTCAGAGGTTATCTGGATACCACAAATTATATTTAGAATTCTCTCTCTACTTTTTAAACCTTGTGTAATAACTCCCTGCATTGTCTTGACAAACTGGCAGCAGAAATACCAATCTAATGTTCTATTTTATCACTTGGTTTAGGGCTTTTTCAGATTTCTTTCCTTCCTACTATTCATCAACAATATTAGCAAGTGTCTAACAGAAGAAACAGGATCAGGCAAACCTGATTCTGTACACTGTAGCAGCCCACTATACAGCTTCCACTGTACCCCACAGCCAAGCTTAGTGTTATCCCTAAGACTGCATTTATTTCATAGCTACAAGGTAATTTTGTGCACTGAAAAATACAATGAAGGTGGTTGTTCTCAGAACATACTCCATGTTCCCAGCTGACCATGTAGCAGATACCTGAGAGGATTCAGGATTCTGCTCCTCATCCTTGCCTGCATAGGACAGCTTATTTGTGTGCTCCTAGTATGGATGCACTGGCCCAGTCAATGCTCAGATAAACAAGCTGCTGTGAAATGACACACTTAATATTACCTATTTCCTATTTGAAATCATGAATGTTTTCTATACTGCTTCTATAGAGTCGCCTGAAGTCAGTTGTGATCTTTTTGTTGAGCAGCCAGGAGGACCCAGGGATTACTTTCGTCAGTGCTAATCAGTTTGAACAACTCTGTATGTGAATGATGAATCAACAGTATCTTCAGACAACAGGAAAGAGATGGGTGATAGAAAGGTGAAGGATTACTTGGATTCTGGATTTTGTTGTCCATGAACCACATGCAGAATCAGGAATGTAAAGAAGGAATACTACAATGTGGATATAGTCTAGAAGTTAACCAAACTCAGGATTTTCTGTATGGATGATGAGGAATGAGATTTTAAAGTAATTCACAACTTTAAGTAAAAAATATCCCAGGTATTCCCATAATCCATTTGAGTTTCACATCTGTGAATCTTTGACATGAATGCTGTGACTTCTAAACAGTTTTTAGTGGCCAGAGCCAGTTGCACTGAGGAAAACAGGCATTCTCCCAGGAGCTTAAACTGGTACAAAATGCCACACCAATAACAGTGATCAAAGGCAGCTAAAATAATTCATGGAAAACGCAGTGTGACAGTAGGCACAGGCAAGGCAGGCAGGCATGTAAAGAGCACACTCTGCTACCCTGCAGGCCAACACTCAGCAGCATGAGCTCGCAGGAGAGCTCATTTTCTCCCTCCACCTTTGCAGCCTTCACTTTTCCTGCCGTGTGGGAGGCAGCAGCTTTGCTGCAGGAGAGGGTCCCGCCCGGCATCACTCCCCACCCTCTCTCTTTCGTGGCTCTCATGAGCCCTGCAGGCAGCTCACACTTCAGCCTCTGTCCTGTCCCAGCTGTTCTCCTCCTCCCCTGCACAAATACACAGAAAGGTCCTTCACCCATTAAAGGCCTTCTGAGATAATTGTGAATAGGGACAGAAATATACAATTATTCTCCCAGCTCAGATCCCCATTTCATATTATACTTGCCCTGTACCATCTTTGCAAAAATTGAACGCTGCCACTCAGATAGTAGATCTGTAGGCGATCACATCCTGTTTTGTCCACACTGCTGCAAAGCTTTACAACATCCCTGAATCGAATCTCTGATGGTGAAATTAAGGTAAAAAAAGAAAATATATTTCACAGTTACCTCCCAATCCTAAGCTTAAGGTTGATTTTCTGTACTCACGTACATTCTTAATTTAAAATCACCCTGTAGAGCACACAAATTTTTTTTAGATCTGAACAGACTTGGTCAGAAAAAACCCCTCTCTGCCTAAAATTCTCCTTGTCTGTCTAGATGAGATGCTTTTCCACTTTTCTTCTATTGCCAACTTATTGACCAAAGGATTTAGAGATGAATTTGAAAAACAAGTAGATTTTCATTAAAAAAAAAATTATGGGTGAAGGGAAAGGGGGAAAAATCAACTTAAAGGTGATGGCCTATTGAAGTGCTATAAACTTTGATAATTCATATTCTCTGAAAACCCTTTTTTGTCATTATTTTGGAAATCTGTATGATTCATTTTGCACTGTTTTCAAAATTCCTCAAAGAACCTTCTCGCTGAAATTGTCTTGTGAATTGAATTCTGTATTTTCAAAAAATCTCTTTTTCATATCATATTTTTAAATTTTGCATGGTAATGAGTTATCACCCTCACTTTTTGCTTCATGCAAGGCCTCAAAATAAGCATGAAAAATGCAAACAACCTACATATGAAAAATACATTAGGCTTTTAATAGTTATTTCATTTTAGTTCTCTGTGGTGCTATTAGTGACAGGTAAAAATCAGACTAGTTAAGTGCAGCTGGTACTAAGGGGTGTAAAATTACAACTCATCTGCCTGATTGTCTGTGCCCCTGGGAGGCATAAAACTGAAGAAGAGTGAGAGCAGTTATTGCTGCTCTATTTTATTAGCTTTTTCTACAGACTGGGAACATCTCAACTTTGTACCTTAAGATTTTTGATGAGCATCTTTGGAGGAGACTGACTCAACATGCTTCTCACTTGCGTTCTCTTCCTAGCCAGATTTATGCTCCCATCTGCCGAGATGTGCTATCCTGATTTCCCCTCCTGGGGAGCCTGAGAATAGGAAGACGTTACAAACTTATTACAGACCATTACTATGGTCGGTCATATTTTTTTCCACAAAACAAACCTCCTTTAGGTTACATTAAACAAAGTTTCTAGGGGGACATACTGATACTCACAATGTGATAGAGATTAAAATAATATTTTAATGATACCACCCAATGGATATATCTGATCATTTATAATAGAGGGTTTTTTAATTGTTAAACCAACCAGAGGAAAAAAAATTAAGCTCAAGTTGCAGCCTTATTATTATTTTCTTTTTATATTTTACACTATAGTTCTGTATGTAAAATGAGCACTTGACTACTGAAAAGAGAAAGTGGTGATGACTGCAAGCCCTTTGCCAGCTCACACTTGGAAACTATGTTAAGGGTAGATCATAACAGAAGGTGACTGAGCAAGCCATCTTCAAAGTACTGATGGTCTCTACTTGCCAGAGTGGGTCAGTTTTACCTCAGAAGCAGAACTAGCGTTTCCCTCCTTCCAGTCCCTTAACCATAGGAAGGGCGGTCTCAAAGATTGTCTGTAGATTCTCAGACACAGGCAGACAGTTCTTTAATATGTCAGAGAGTGCTTACCGGTATTGAGAAAGGAGTAATAAACTTTGCTGAATGTATTAGAAAACTTGGGAAACACATAGGAATGATCTTATTAAGCTATTTACCTCGTGGTAGCACCTGCAGGTCCTTCAAAATGCTGGTTCTTCAGTGTATGAGGTACTTCATTCCACTCCAAATTCTTTCTGAGCTGATGGTAATGGATGATAGATGAACACATAGTCAACAGGGAGAACTAAGAGAAGAATAATTATCATACCAAGCACACTTGTAACATATAAGCTACTTAATTACTGACAAGGATTTTGTAGACAAGGAGGTACTTAATGGAGGAATTTGGAGGAGGAAAAATAAGTATTTTAGGGAAGCTTTCCTGCACAAGATAGAAGAAGCAAGAAGTTACATGACAGAAGTTGGACCAATGCATGGTAGAAGTCTTGCTGAAGGTTTCCCCCAGACAGATATTTTCAGCTAGATTCTTGTTTTCGCCTGGGAGAGTAGAAGAAATGACTTTTCAGCATACCACAGCCATAGGCATTGACAGCAATGTTCAAATGACACATAGCTCTTTCTGTGTTGCCCCTACCACTCGGACAGCCTGGAGTTGGGTGATAGTCCTAGAACTGGCTTCCCCCGTGACGCTATAGCCATCAGAAATGCCATAATCTGCCTTGTCAATCACTAACGTCCATTGCTGTTTCCAGTCCTCTGTTGACCTCTCCTCAGAAGTAGAAGATACCCTACTGGTATCTAGTAGGTTAATTAAATTCCAAGTGTGAAGGGTGGACAGGGGGTAAACTAAAGCTCTGGGGAAAAGACAAAGCTTTGATCCCCTAGCACTTTATAGAATAAATCTCTATGGATCCATCTCTGCTCAGAACTAAGGAGAGCCATGTCTTTGCTCCTTCCTTTTTCCCTTGATGGGGTCTTTTATAAGCTACTCATAGAGCAATGCATGCTTACCTGGGATTTTTTGAATCCAGAGGAAAGCACTCCTTTGTGTTGCTTTCTTATTCTACTCCAAGGGGGAAGGTAAGTACAAGAGATGAGAAAATAAGTTACTCATATACATATACCAGTTGTAACTCTCATCACATAAGAAGACTATGAATATGACAGAGCTAGAGAATGAGAAGTATGAGACACTAAATACTGGTATTACTAGCCTGGCAAAGAGGAAGTCTGAGGCAGGCTGGATTAGGACGTGACATAAAGGGTCTTAAAAATAAGGACAAATCTACGTCTTGAAGTTAATGAAAATACCTTCCTTATACCAGTGCTTAAAATAGAAAAGAGGGTAGAAGATGACATTCTGACTATGTCAGAAAAGACTCATAGCACAGATCTGGCCTAGTTTTTAGTTTTAAAAGTGATTTGCTTAAGTAGGGTGTAGGTTTTGAAATGGTACTCAAACATTGCCTTGTCTTGGGACTAATGTTCAATTAGCGCAATGTGTTTCAGATGCCAGGGAAGCTCAGGACGGCCACCATCTCGTGTACACGACTCCCTGCTTTGGCTATAGCCGCCTTTTGGAAATTAAACTTTTTTTCTGCACAGTTGCAGTGCTTCTGTAAATCATTGCCTGCCTACCCTAGACGCTTCACAGGAAGCCTCAACAGGCCGGCGGTGACGGAAGCGTCGACAGAGGCAGCCCCTTCACAGGTACCACCTCCTGCCCGCGGCTCCGCACCCCCGTGCGGCGTCAGCGCGGCGGGGACGGCCGGGGGCGGGCGCAGCCTGAGGCCGCCTCCGCACACGCGGGGCTGGGCTGGGCTCGTTCCCGCCTCCGCTTCCCGCCCCGCCGCGCTGACGCCCGGCCCGT
>VZRN01011464.1:2886215-2908409 GCA_013397935.1 Dasyornis broadbenti | reverse complement strand
GAGCCGCGCCCTCTCCCGGCAGCCGCGCAAGGCTCCGCGGCGGGGCCGCCTCTCCGGTCTCCGCCCGGGTGCGGGACTGGGGGGACTCCGCCTCGGGGCAACTTCGCCCCCGCTAGCGCCGGCCTTTCCCCTGTCGCTCCCCGGCGGGCGCCGCGTGTTGCCGGGACCCTCGCGGCAGAGCCTTTCCTCCTGCCTCGCCCCCGTACCCCGGCGCGTCCTCTCGTCCTGCCCCGGCAGTTTAGACGCTGGCAGCGGCTCTTCCGGCCCGGCCCGGCGCCCGGAGCGCTGTGGAGGTGGCCCGGCCCGGCCCGCGAGCTCCGAGCGCAGCTGCCTTGCCGCCCGCGCCCTCCGTGCTGCCCCCGCTGCAAGGGTTGGCCTTGGGGCACTGCTGCTACATCATCGTCCTCTCCTCAGTCGCTTTTAATCCCACGTGCCTCGTCTCATGAGAAACCGGCTTCGTACCCAGCGCTGCCGTGCTCCGGCTCTGTTACTTAGTGCCCTGCAGTCCCCACCGCCCGCTGTGTCTCCTTGACAGGTTCCGCTTCAGGAGTAATCGCTCGGCGTTTCTTGTTGCGGAGAATCAAGTATTTTATTTGTAGTAGTAAACTCAGTCTCTGTTAAAACATTGAAATTGCTGGGGAGTTGATGTTTATGCAGATTCTGGCTTTTATGGAAACACCTGTTAGGAAAAGGGCCGAGACAGTTGAGCAGCTGTCAAAAAAATAAAAGGCGGCTCTCACTAGCAATCTGCACAAGTGAGGCAGCGTGTGCCCCGCTCACTTCAACGTGCTCCTTCAAGCAATTATCCTGCAGAAATTATCTGATGATGGCTGCCGTTGGGCACAGGGTAGTACTTTGTAGTGTGTGAGTCACTCTTCTGCTGTGAGAATGGTCTGTGTGTGACAGCTTTGGAGTGTTTGTGCCCAACATCGAATTCGTCTAACAGTTTGAACAATTCAGTAACTTGGTATTGCAGTTTTATTTAAGAAGCATGAGATTTCTCTTGTTACCACCTTTGGCAGGTGTCTCAGAGGATTTCACTGTGCCGAGTGCTGTTTTGTTCGCCATGTGAAGATACAAGCCGTCTAAAAGCCTTTTCGACTTCAGTGCTTTATAACCCAGCCTCTGTAAATTTTGGTACATGGGAGGAGAATCTGGAAACGATGGTGAATTGCTTCATTTGGCTATGATTTTTATTTTTTGTTCCTCTTGAAAGAAGGATTTTATGAACTTTTATTTGAAGACAGACTAAAATTGGCGCTTTCAGCTTGAAGGCACATTGTTTTGTTAATTGTTCTGCTTTCTTCTGTGTGTGTCTTGTCACTGTTCAGGTAATACATGCTGCTACTTCTATAAGTCTCTCCTTATTTCCCTTTTGTTTATTTTTGTAGCATCCATTTTCAGTTCTTCATTTGAGTAAAACATTTCAGGTGTTTCTAAAACAGTTGTTCCTGCCTCTTCACCCTAAGTTTGTGATCTCTTCGGTAGGAAGAGATCCAGGCGATGAAGTCAGCAGTGGCTATCAGCTAACTGGTAACAATTAGTTACCAACGCAGCACATGCTGATTATCAAGTTAGTAGTGGGATTTTGTTTAAAAACACACCCTTTAAAATTTGATAGATTATGCTATTTAGTGGCTGGAGAAATAATACATGGTGCCTAGATTAATTTCTTAGTAACAGCTGAATCCTATTAATTTAGAAACTTGGCTGTTGTTGACAAAACTAACTTGACATGGGAAATTTAATTTATTACCAGTTAACTTTTAACTACCAGTTTGCTAGTGATATGCAAAGAAGACCACTACTTAAACACCGACTCGGGAAAAAGTGCTTTCCTCCCCTTCTTGGCCCCTCAGCTTATGCTCTATCCCTTGGATAAGGCAGTGGTAGTGCAGGAGGTTGGGGTTGGTACATGGAGGCTTCTTTCTGCTGCTCGTTTGTTCTCCTCTTCACGGGCCCCTCAGTGGTGTCCCTGTCTCAGCATGGGCACCTTCACAGGCCATAGTCCCATCAGGGATGTCCCTGCTCTAGTGTGGAGAGTCTTCTTCCAAGAGTGTGTCTCCAGCTGTGTCCCCAACAGTTGTCCCCTTCTCCATGCTTTTCTGTGCCTTTTTAAGCACTCTGTCACATGTCTCCTCCTGCGCTTTCTTTTGCATTTGCTGCCACTGGCAGCTTCTCCCTGTTTCAAATAAACTAGAGCGGAGGCACCATGTGCTCATTGATGAGTTGGAGGATGGCAGGCAGTGGGTTTATGGAGCCAGCTGGAACTGGCCATGGCCCACATAGGGCAGTTTATGGCCTCGTCCCATGCAGCCCCTGCTACAAAAACCTGCACTTTATTCCCAGTACACTCATGTGCCAGTTGGGTGATGCTGGAAGAAAGGTCCTGTCCATGCCTAATTATAGGAACTCCAGTTTCCTTTTATAAATGTGGAAATAAAAACGAAGTTCTCTCCTGTAGCTTGCTAAATAGCAATAATGTGTTGTGTCACTAGGATGTTAATACCTTCGCAATTGTATTTATTAATGTGCCCATCTGAAGAGTTGTGTCTGTTCCTATGCAACTGCTGATACCTGGGTCAGGGGCAGCTGCTTCCTCTAATGATTGTATTTGTATATGTATTCATAATCTTTTCTTTTTATCATAAAACTTTCTCAAAGAGTTAGTTTTACTTTTTTTTTCAGATCTGAAGGCAGTGGTTCTGCTGACACAAAGGTGGCAGCTCTGAGCCCTATTCCACCAGCGTGAGTAGTCATGTTCTTCTCAGAGATCATTTAATTTCCTGGTTGTTTTCTTTGTCCCACTGATTCAATTATTTTGATATCTCATCTGTCTTGGGCTGAATTGCTGCCACCTTGAGTTCTGTGTGGCATTGTGTATGTTGGAAGAACATAGAAAAGGAAGACATGAGATTTCAGGTTTGGGGGAACCGAGCCATTTTCTCTCTGTCTTTGCAAGACAGAATCTTGATAGAAAAGGGCATAATTGACAGTAGTTATGTTTAAGAGAAGGCTTGGAAACAAAAAGTTTTTGCCAACAGCAGAGCCTGTGTGTGCGCAGACCTGGAGGCAGCTGTGGTGAGGGTGGGCAAGAGTGATGATGGTGGTAGATGATCAATGTAGTACTGAATCCTGCTCTGCTGTAGCCCAGCATGCATGCTGCCCTGGGTGGGTATTAAGTCCTCATAATATCTTCCTTCTCTCTTCCCAAGTACATATTATTTCTAGCTGTTCAAAATGTTTACTTGATGTTTAACTTAAATGCAGAAAGGTGTATGGTTTTCCTAAAAATTGCAGGGGCAGAGACCTTGGAGTGAAGTGACTATGAATTGATATTGCTCTTAGCAGATAGAATATAAGCCTTTCTTCTTTCTTCTCAGGGCTTTCTATCCTACGCTGTGCCTTAAACATGGAAGCTGTAGAAATGAATAGTGTATCCTTGAAACGTCCTCACTCTGAGGATGATGTGGCCAATGCAGATGAAATTAAAAGACAGAAGATGTTGGAGAAGTCTAAGGCAGGGAATGACTCTGGACAGAGTATTGAGACTGTAACAGAACAACCTGAGGACACAAAAATTGAATTAATCCCCAATGAGGAAAGTGAGGAGCAGGAAGAAGTGGAACTAGAAGACAGTGATGAAGATGGAGATCCAGAGAGCTTTGCAGACATGATGAAGCATGGACTGACAGAAAGTGATGTTGGCATAACTAAATTTGTTAGCTCTCATAAAGGGTTTTCTGGAATCTTAAAAGAGAGGTAACTCTTTGTCTTGTTACATATGTTAATTCCTTTTGTAACGCAATTGTAGTTCTCCATTTTCCTTTTTGTACTCGCAGGATGCAACTGGATTATGTGTGGCCACTAGAGAGGTTCATTATGTTTTTTACTGCTGAGACTGAAAGAAAGGTTTAATTTCGCATTTTTCTGGATTGTTGGTTGTTCGGGGGTTTCTTTTTGTTTTGTTTTGTTAATTTATTTTCCTGTCAAATGGAGCTCTGAAGAAGGAAGCTGTGTATGAACAGAGATACATGATTACACTGACCTTTGCTGTTTCCTTCGCTCTCTGGCAGCAGTACACATAAAACCTTATACAGTACACCTACCTTTTGAACCTCTCCTCTGTGCTGATACAAGATGCACTGGAGAGCGACATCAAAACCATCCTTCTTTGGTTCTTCGCTTTGCTCTGACTTTTTTGTGCTAATGTTTGTAGAAAAGTATGTTGTCAGATGGTCTGTTAGGCTTTAAATTACTGTCTGATCAGTCATAATGTCATTTACAAAACATAGAAGGGAATTTTAAAATTCAAGATGTGGAATGATATATAATATATATATAATATATACTACATAATGTATCATATATATTATATAGTTAATAGGATGTTTGGGGTTTAGTAGCTTTTTAAATGAAACTTCTAGTTTTTTTTAAATTCAGTAATATCTTTGAATAAACAGAATGCAAATACAGAAGCTCACTGAAGTGAGAATCATTGTTTCCCTTATTTAGCAAAGCAGTTAAGGTTGCTTTGTTTACATACTGAAAAGTCCCTGGTTTTAAATACTGGCTTCATATATAGATAATTTTACATAATGAAATGGTATATACATATGATGTATGTATTTAATCTTTACGTGCTGCATTAAGCAGCTAGTGTAATTCTTCTCTGGGAAACATAGTCTGTGCTGAACCTTCTGGGAAATCTGCCAATTTTAGTTGGCCAAAGGTAGCCTTTAGGTAGAAGATTCGTGGGTTTGTGGGGTTTTTTTGGATCCTAGTTTTTAACACCTATTATTAATTCATTCTTGGCATTTTTATGGTACCATCACTAGCATGTCTAGACAGCTACAGGTAATACAAGAGAGGACACATAACACTCCTCGGGAGGAAATTCTACCAATATGATATATGACTGCAGAGATGGATGGCAAAAGGGTCTTGGGGGAAATACAGTAGAAAGCTTCCCATGGTGAAGTTTTATTCATCTTTCAACATTGATAAACTAGGAATTGTTTTTTTTTTCCCATTTTCCTAGCAACTGCTACTTAAAAATCATTTAGTAGTTGCAACACAAACCAACTGTGCTGTGTTATAGTTGGGCTGTTTTTATTATTATGCATGAGCGACTGGATTGAAAATGTCACAGTAAAACTTTTTTCTTGCTGTCACAGAGTATGCAGAGTAAATTTATTTGAATGATGTTCTCTGTAACTGAATATATGAACAAAGCTGAATCTGTCCTGGCTTTTGTAGAGTGGCTAAAATGCACTTTATTTTGCAGGTTATTTGAAGTGACAGAGTTAATGCAATAGTTAATGCATTGCACATTGTGGCAATGCAGTAGAGTCTTAATTGCTAGTAATGACTGGGATTCAGGATAAGCGTTACTGATCTCTTCAAGCTAGTGAGAAAATGACTCAGAATAACTGCAGCAGGTGTTTGGTGATCTGCAAAGAAGTCTGCTGTTTTTAGATGTGTGTTCTTGTGGTATCATTCTGGGGAGTGGGAATAGGTACAGCCTTCTCATGGTGAAATCTGTTTTATGCGAATTGAATTATGTGAATTCAGAATTCTTTCGTGAATTCTGCTAAGAAGCAGCTTTTCAGGAAAGGAATTTGTGCGATGTGGGATTTTTATTACAAATGTAATGCATTTTCTTTCTATCAGATACTCGGACTTTGTTGTCCATGAAATAGGCAAAGATGGACGTGTGAGCCATTTAGATGACTTTTCTGTTCCAGTGGATGATGAGGTAAATTTTGAGGTAAAGATTCGGTAATAGCTATGCTTCTTAATTCTCCTTAAGCAAGCACATTAAAAGACTGGAAGTTGCTCCATGAGGGTTATTGGATGTTTTTTTTTCCCCCCGAATATGTATTAGGACCCATCAGAAGAAACATTTACAGTTTTGACAGACGAAGACAAGCAGCGTTTAGAGGAGCTCCAGCTTTTTAAGAATAAGGAAACTAGTGTTGCCATAGAGGTAAAGTAATAAATTACATGAAGTTTGGAGTGGAGGCAGAGAGAGGATGAGGGAGGGAGGGAGGGAGTGGAAGTTACACACTTTCTAATGCATGTAGGGTGTAAGAGCAGTTTGAATGTGATGTCCAGTTTAGGGTTTAATTCTGTGAAGTCTTACAGATGTACTTAAATTCATTCATTTGTGAGTTGTTATTTTGATTTTGGTGGGACTGTACACAGGAACTTAAATATAGGTTTTAATTCCTGTGGTGTTAAAATTATCTTGCAATATTTTGGTTTTCTGTCTAGGGTTGTTTTAAAGAATAAGAAGATTTACATAAAACATCTATCCTGATGAAACACTACTTTCAAAGTTGGTGTTTAGTGATTTAATAGAAAATAAGATAATTTATTAGAAAAGAAGAGAAATATGGTCTTCTGTAACAAGAAAGATAAGAAGGTACAAAATGAAATTAAAACCTCAATATTTTTAAACATCCAAATATTCCACATACTCAAAGAATAACTGTTGAGCTAAATTTGGGACATGGGGATGAGTAGGATTAAATCTGGTAGTTTCAAATAAGCATTCGCATATTAAATACTCTTATCTAGCTAATTTTTTTTTCCTTCAAGGCACCCTCCCCTTTTGTATTAATTTATTTGGTTTCTGAGTGTATGTGTATTAACACAGGTAATTGAAGACACCAAAGAAAAAAGAACTATCATCCATCAGGCTGTGAAGTCCTTGTTTCCGGGACTGGAGACTAAAACAGAAGATCGAGATGGAAAGAAATACATCATTGCTTATCATGCTGCTGGGAAAAAAGCATTGGCAAGTGAGTTTCAGTATCGCAGCAGATGGGTGAAGTAAATGCTAAATTTATCCCCAAAGTTAGAATTGTTAGTAAGTACTTCAAGTGAGTGTGCTTCCTAATGTAGTCTGGCTTTACTTTTTCCTTGTTGCAGCTGATGCTGTACATCTAAAATGATTAGGACCACAAGAAATGTTTTAAATTTCTACTTGTTTTTCTTTCCAAATAATTAATCCAGTACAGCCATGTTAGAAGAGAGAACATCATCTTCTACTTCAGTGGGAGTAGGCAAAACAGAGGCTTTTTTTTTCAGTATTTTTTGAATTTAGCTTTTGTGATCTTAACTGGGTGTGTAAGTGTGCATTGTGGGAGTAAGAGGTTGTAATTGGAATGTGAACATTACGTTGATAGTTGGTATAATCTTGATTGTCTTGAATATTCAGGACAAAATTCTCAATTACTTGAATGGAGACAAGCATCTATTTGTTTTGTCAGATTTATAGTTTCATATAAACATAGTTTATTTACCATGATCATTACTTCTGCTTCCAAGGCTAATTATAGTTGCAGAAAATGATCTTTATTCATTTTACATCACAGTTACTCCTTTGGAATAGTTGAATTAATGAAGGATTTTCAAAAAGGTGGTGTTATCCGCCTTAATCTTGCAAAATACTGTTTTGGATACTGGGAATAAATTAATGCGTTTTACACCTCTTAATGTTACTACAAGTTCGTTGCTACTGTAAGTTTAGAGGATTATCTACATGCAGAATGGTGCACATTTAACAAAAGATACTAAGGTTTGGTTTAAAGTGGTTGCATTCCCCTGTCATTTCAACCTACTACAAATGATGGTATGTGAGCCTAACCCTTTAATTGTAAAGACGAAGGAGATGGAGGAAGGATAAGGACATAAAATAATTTAAAATGGGAAATAAAATAATTTCTCCTTTAATTTCATTGTTTGTTTAAGACTTGTTGTAAGCAAATACGGGAATGTTGTATTTTTGTTGGTCCAATTATAACGTGTTTATGTCTTAATTATGTGTAAAAAGTGTGTATGTTTGCATGCGTTATGCATGGAGTATGTATACTTACCAGCACAAAATTCTCCTCAGCCAGTTTTGTTCTCTGTTGGTTTGTAATAGTTTTTCCTTCACCTTTTCCTTCTGCAGCTTCCGTTCTTTAACCATTGTTACAGTCAAGTGGATGTTGTTAAGCTGATTTAAGACATACTATATAAAAGAATTTAAGTATTTAAAATATGCTGAAAAGAATTTAGTGGTGTGTCTCTAGGATTAAAACATTATGTGGAGTACCATTTTGTGATGTAGAGAAGCATCATCTGTGTAAACTTGGATTCCCCAGTTGTGATGCTGCAGGCACCTGTGCATACTGGTGGAGATGTGTCAGTTTCTGTGAGTGCAAATGCTTATGGATATAAGATTGAAGTTCTTTTAGTCAGGATTATATTTAACTTTCTTGTTCATATAGCCACAAACTTGTCTTAGTCCTGAATGGGCTCCCCAGGCAAGAAACATTTCAGAAGTGTAGAATATTGGATTATTAGCTGCGATACTTGGTTGTTTTTGTTGATAACCTGAAACATTACCAAACATAGTTCTTAAAGTTTAAAATCAGAAGCTGCTTTGTGTCTATAGTCAGTTTACCCCCCAAATACTTAAAATACTGTCTTACTAAATTGTCAGTAAACTGTTGTTTCATCATTGTCCACAAATTTCGTTGCATCTCCGACTGAAGCTTTCCATACTTTCACTGTTTGCCTCTGCACGATTCCATTGCATAACTGCCCAAATTGCTGTCATCCACCACCTACCTGTTGGATGCTCCTTGAAGCATAAACAATCCCATATCCATAAACCTGCATGTTCACCTCTAAAAACCCTTCGACAGTCTAAAAATTAAATGCTACTCTTTTGTACTCTTTATGCTCTGCATTGGGACAGAGGTCAGAACTGCAACAGGTAAGAGATGTTGACATTTCATCCTAACAAAAATGAAATGCCAACCATTACAACCTCCTAAATAGCAACAGGACTGGCCAAAGTGGTAACAATTTCTTAAAAATCCCTACACATAAGTATTGCTTAAAATGCCTTGGAACAGCCAAGAATTAGGCTTATTCTACCTCTTTTTCGTAGTGCAGTATAGGCACTATTCATTTGGTGCAGAGAAAGTCTGCTAGTTATAAGTGCTAAGAATTACCAATTTTGACAGTACATGTTGACAGCTAGGGTAAGTTTCCCATGGATTTTAGTTAGCCAAGTCTTTGCCCTTCAGCCTGTATTTCAGACACTACTGTCTGTCTTTACACAACTTTAAAAGCATGTATCACACATCCAGCTATTTAAAAAGAGCTTCCACCCCTTGAGTTTCAGCAAAAGGTTTGGAAAAAGGGCTAGGAAATACAATTTTATTGTCAAAAATGTAACATGACTCTGAAACACAGCAGTAAGGACTGCAAATTGTCCCACTGGTCCATCAACCCAGTTGAATGCTTTGAAGTATTGGATGAGGAACGGTTGATTATCAGGACTGTGGCTGCAGCCTCCATTAGATAGGCTCATGGCTTGTGATGCCCAAAGCATGAGGAGCCTACTGGTCTGTATGGTACCTACAGAATCCTTTTAATGTAGGTCACATTACGGCTCACTTCTTGAAGTGTGTTGAAATGACCATGTGCAAGATGTTTTAGTTAAATATTAAGAATGGTTCCAGCTGGAGAAGATTCTCCTTGTGAATTGAGCTCTGTCTTACTCTCCTCTTCTAATCGCCAAGATCCTTGTGGAGGACCTTGCTGTTCCAGCTGAGTGGAGTGTTTCATTGACTGAGTTTAAGAGCAGTGGTGGCTCAGAAGGGGAGACCAACAGGAGCATGAGGTCTCCAGTTCAGGTCCTTTGAAACTGTGGGTGGGGGCTGTGCTTAGAAACTGATATGGCGCAAGGCAAGGGGTACAATAATTCTGAGTGACTAAAACCTCTGCAGATAGTGTTTTATACTGAAGCATCCAACATTATCTTTGCAGAGGTGTGTGCATGAATGGCAGCTTCTCCAAAACAAGCAAGAATTAAACATACTTACTGTCTGTGTGGGATATCTGAACTTTTTAGAACTAATGTGGAAAAAAAGAGTGGTGTTTCCCAAGAACTTCCTTCCTGCATTGGTGTTTGTGTATTGAAATAAGGCTGGTTTTTTCAGTTAGCTTTTGCTGTTATGAAAGATGCTTATGCCCTTTTTTAACAAAACCAGGCATGTCTGCTTAGTGGCTAGCAAGAGATAAGGGACTTCTTATTTAAAACAAAACAAATCCTTAGTTTTGTTCTTACAAAACAAGGAATTGATTAACGTCAGAATTGAAGGAACCTCACAACTGGTTGTTAAACCTGTGTAGGATGAGTCTCCCTTCCAAATAATGCCATTGACAGTGGATTATTGAAAAAGTTTTATCTCGGAGGGTTTTCATGTGCAAAATGAAAAAGCTTGACAAATCATTAATGGTTTTCTTCCTTCTCCAGGAAATGTCAAATAGTGGCACAGAATTGTAAAGCAGTTATTAGTCTGTGGGATCTGAAGTTATTTCAACTTCTGGCCTTCTCTAAGCATGGCACAATACCTGCCATGGATTATATGTTAATGTCTTTCTTGTACCAGATTTCTTGCTCCCATTGGATTTAAAAAAAGAATCACCTTAAAGCAATTTTTTTTTAGTATGATTTTTAGGGTGTTGTAGCGATACAGTTCATTCTTTTGCATGACGCACAGAAAAAATCCTACAGAACTAAAGAATATGTCTGTGCTATAAATAATAATGGTAATCTTCCCACAAACAGGGCTCCAGTGGTCCTCAACTATTAATTACAGAAGGAGCTATAAGAAATGTAGTGTAGCTTCTGTTGCTGAAAGTCAGAGTAATGATAATGTTTTTGAGAACTTTAATCAGGTGATACAGCAATTAAATGACTAGGGTGTATTTTCAGATAATTTCATGACAAAGGAACTGTCACTATTTCATTCAGGATTTTCTAGGTGGCAGAACTGATTAAAGAGAATTTTACAGTCCGGTGCAGGGGGAGGTCATTTTCAATGTGCTTTACAGCTTTTGCTGTCAGTAATTAACTCTTTCCTTTTCATTTTTTTAAAGCAGATGGAAATTAGCAGAGAATGAATCTTGCGTATTTAAAATAAATGTAGCTGCAATGGCAAATATATTGAATTTTATAAAAAGTGACACTTTAACCTTTTTGCTTTTAAAGATCCAAGAAAACACTCTTGGCCAAAATCTAGGGGAAGCTACTGCCATTTTGTACTGTACAAGGAGAACAAGGACACTATGGATGCCATTAATGTCCTATCAAAATTTTTAAGGTAAGGCTGTTGTTTCTGCCATCCTGGCTGGTGTGCAGCCCTCCCCCTCCATGTTTCATACTGCTGTAAATGTTACGCTTCAGAATTATGTAAGAGCAACACAAGTGATTGTTATTCTCTAATTTGTAGACAGTTTAAAATGAAAAGTTATTTTAGAACATCAAATTTGATACTTAAAAGTTTTGTGAGGAGGTGAAAATGGAACAAAATGAATCTAAGAAATTTAAAAGACTACTCTACTGCTTCAATGGAAAAAGTCCACCATTGACATTGGCTGATCTGAGAAAGGCTTAGCAGCTCAGAGCCTCAATGTGCGTAACCTGAATTAAAAGCCATTTTTTCCCCAGTGTGTGAATATATGCAAGTATGTTATGAACCTGTCTGATATGTTGTGATAATATGCTGATCAGTTCCTAAGCAGTTACAGTTGATAAACTGTTGTTCCGTGTATTAATTTCTCCATGGCAACACAGACTTAGTTCCTTTCACCCCATCAAGTGCAGAAACAAAAAGATTTGCCAAGGCGTGACATGAACACAGTGAATTGCAGAGGAAGACCAATTTTAAAATTGGGTCAGTTCAGTGATCTACTTGTAGGGAAACTTCCCCACTTCTCCCCTTCTTTTTCCCTTTGCCCTTGTCCAAAAAAAAAATTGTAATTTAGACTGTGAACTACTTAGTATTTGTACTTGAGAACAGAATGGCAAGAGCGTAGTTAGGTGGAAAACTGTGTGTAATGGCAATCCTGCTACCCCCTGGTGCCCTTAACTGGAATAACTGGAAACACTCCCTGTCTTAACACAGGTTGTAAAGTACAAAGTGGAAAGGAAAGGAAATTTTCCTCTCAAGGAAGGGAATTCAAATTTTAAATTAATTTCTCATACTCTTACATAATGTGCAGGCATGGTATTCAAACAGACATGTTTGAAGTTTAAGGAAGAAGTGGACATGAACTTTTTTTAGTGAAGTTGGTGGTGCCTCTGCATGTATCCATTGATTGAATATATATAAAGTACTTCAAAGCTCATGTTTTGAGAGCACTGTTGTGTTAAAAGTGATTTGTCTACATATAATTAAAACAGACAAATTTCCTTGTGTTTTACGTACTTATGGATGAGATAAGAAAGTGTCACACACATGTCAAATTGTAACCCAGTGCTCAGGAATCTAGGTGTATTTTTCTATTCTTAATTTATAAGATTAATAATTCTAGGTAATTATGCTGAAAATTATGTTTGATCTGTTGCTATTTTAATATACATAATATCTGTTACTATTGCTTTTAAGAGTGAAGCCAAACATATTTTCCTACATGGGAACTAAAGATAAAAGGGCTATAACAGTTCAAGAGATTGCTGTTCTCAGGTGAGTAAAAGTACAGTCTGGAGTATTTGCACTTCTACTACGCCGTGGTAGCTTGGATATCTCACTAAATACCTAAAACACTCAGTGACACAAATGGCAGATTCAGGTCCTGACCTTGTAAAACACAGGTGTTGCTGTGAAGATGCCACAATCCTTTTGTATTCTGTGGTGATTGCTGATATTTTCAGTCAGTGGTGCTCTGAGTCACGGGCTGGTTACGTGTACTTGGCTGAGGCAGTGGGACAGATTGCCTATGTGCTCTTAGGCTGCTTGGATCTCATGCAACAGCAGAAAACAGAATGACATGGTGAAAGTTATGTCCCACTTCCTTCCTGGCTTTTGTTTCCCCCTTTCTACAGCTAGAATCCTATTTTCTTTCTCACTGAACTCTCTGAACAGAAAGGCTAACAGAAAAGGCTAACACTGCCCTTGCTCACCTGTAAGTGGCCAGAAGGGGCAAAAAAATGATGAGAAATTTTTCCTGCCTTAACCTACTCCCTTAAGTTACCTTTTAAGAGAAAATAAAATTTACTTTGTCATATTCTAAGAGAATTGTATGGTTTCTGGGCACTTTAAATTAGTGTTAGATCCATAACTGAGAATAACAGACATCTCCCAGTCATGTATTACAATATCATTTTAGCTAGCTGGAATATCCTGCCTGCACTACTTTTTACAACTCTTTGAAAACCACACTCCTTGAGTGAGGAGTGTGGTTTCATAGTTTGAAATCCAGAAGTTTGATCAAATCCTTGTTCAAAGGAGAGCATCCACTACTGAATTGTTCATATATTTCCTCCCGGTACTCTGTATGTATATGTGTTAGCACATATAAAAGGAAATACTGGTTTTTAGAATTATGAGAAGCCCCACTTTTTTTTTCTGCAAGGCAGCTTTGCAGAGTGGTGACAATTAACCAGTCACGTGGTGTAGTCATCTCTGATGCTGTTCCATTTACTTTTTAACATCATCACATTCAATGTTGTTTCAAAGAGCTCCAGAGTGCTTTAAGCGTTGATTGTGTGGTGTGTGCTCAGTGGTGCCACAGCACCTGATTCTCCTGCACAGGAGAGGGGACATTGCCAGTTACCAGCCTGCTCTGAGCTGAATGTGCTGGTTCATAAACATCGGTATCCTGGTAAAATTTTAGCAGAAGTGTCCAAGAGCAGCTTGGTGATGCACAGAACAGGGTATGCTTCCAAAAATACTAGCAGCAAAAATGGCAGGTATCAGTGACAGATTGGATTCCATGTTCCTTCATCTGCACTCAGCATACACAGTAGCTAATTTTATTTAACTCTGTTTATGACTGTGCTAACGGATGTATTCATGGAGTAGTTACTCAATGCAGAGTTCAGCTTGTGGGGTACAGTATACTTCAACATTGCAACATACTTTTTTTGGAGTGCATGTTTTAAGATAGATGTGAAAAGACAGTGCTAATGGTCTGTCATGGTATACATTTTCTTTTGTATGAGTACCCTTAAGAATTATGTGTTATTTTCTTTTAGCTATTTTATTAAAATACTTTGAAAAGGCAACAGTAGAAAGTTGGAGAAACTGGACTTACTGGTTTTTGTTTTGTATTGCCAGCATTTCTATATTTATCTGTTTTTCTAAACATAGATTGGTCACTGTTGTCTCTTTCTTTTTAGAATCACTGCACAAAGACTTGCTCATTTGAATAAATGTTTGATGAACTTCAAATTAGGAAATTTCAGTTACAAGAACCATCCACTGAAACTGGGAGAACTGCAAGGGAACCATTTCACTGTTGTTCTCAGGTAGTATGCTACTATGTATTCAGCTGGTTCCGTTAGAATTTTTTTCCTTTAAACAGATAAGTGATATCAGTGCAACTTGTATTACAAAAAAGTCCTTTTGGCAGGAGACTGTTGAATTTGATGCATGCTATTATAATATTGATGTTGAGCTTTGATATAATGGGCATCACAAAATCGCATAAACTCTTCATCTGTCTATAACTTTTTTTTTTAATGCTAGAAACATAACAGGAACTGATGACCAGATAGAGCAAGCAATGCATTCACTTAGGGAAATTGGATTCATTAATTACTATGGAATGCAAAGATTTGGAACCACAGCTGTTCCTACTTACCAAATTGGCAGGTATGTATTGCTTTCATCCTCCCTTCCCCCTTTTTTAAAAAATTTTTATCACCATGTAACTTAATGTATTTTTGCGAACATTTTTCTAGCATATTGCATGTACTAGTTTTAATTTTAGATTCAAGAAAGATCTTGTTTCTGAACTTGCTTCAGCAGTTAACTTGCATAATAGCACTCACTACTTTTAGTATTGCATAAATCTAAACACTAATAGTTTTTTTTTATGTTGGTTAAATCCCTTTAAAATATATTTAGTCAGTTCTTAATACACTTTCCTGTTTGAATCTTAGAGCTATTCTACAGAACAATTGGAATGAAGTAATGGATTTGATATTAAAACCACGACCAGGAGGTGAGAACTGAAAAATGATACATCACGTGTTTCTGCCTCTTCAGCTCCAAGAAGTGTATGTTTAGGAAAAACTTCAGCCAGTTTAGCAATGGAGAAACAATCTTCAGACTCTCCCTTTTTGCCTCACTTTCCTTGCTGTGCAGTTCCTTGCAGTGAGGCTGAAAAGGGACCTGAATACTTACAGAGTCTGCTCAAACTCCATATGAAGCCTTCCAGCCTCAAGTGTTTTCTATAATTCTATTCATCTCTAATTACCATGACTGAAACTTTCATTTTTCAACTGTTTTAACAAAAGGTGAGATGGATGCTTTTTTTGGTGTGTAGTTAAAATGTTTTTATTTTACATCCTTGTTCTAGCTGAAAAGGGATATTTAGTCAAATGCAGAGAAGAATGGGCAAAGACTAAAGATCCAGCAGCAGCCCTCAAGAAACTACCTGTAAAAAGGTGCGTGGAAGGACAGCTTCTACGTGGACTCTTAAAGTATGGAATGAAGAACATAATCTCTGCATTTGGCATAGTGAGTGTAAAAGTGCTGGGTTGGATTTACTTGAATAAATATTCTTTTGATGGTAGCAGGATGAATTTGAAATGGACTCATAGATGCTTGATGAGTAGAAGGTTAAGTTTAAAAATCTTTACATTTATCCTGCCTTTTTGCTGGGAGTACTGCTGCATAGTAACTGATGACATCTGTAATTAATGTATGCATAATGAGCCGTTCAATTTATACAACAATTTCCCTGATATGTGGGAAGCGATACAGTTATCCTTAGTAACTATGTGCAATATGGATCTGAGAATTGTGCAAATGATCAGTTTCAGTATTTTCCTGTTGCTTTAAAAGTATAAATCAAACTGCTGCTGGGCTAATGAATCAGCCTGGTATAGAGGTGATGGATTCACTTGTCATTTTCAAGTGCTGTAATCAAGATCAAGTCTTTGGAGAAAATACCTCATCACCAGCAAACTACTGGGCCCATTGTAGGAGCTGGGGGATAATTTCTTGTTTATGAAGAAGATAATTAGAATAACACTATGCTTTCACAGCTGCAGAGTTTACTTAAGACTTCAGGAGGTTGAGTATGAATTCAGTGTTTTATAATAGACCCATGTGTTTGAGCTGTTAAATTAAAAAAGTGGGGGGGGAGGTTGTAAATTTAAGCACAACTCTTTTTTGTGCAGATTTCAAATGTATAAAAGCATTATTTCTTGACTTATCCTTTTCCAAACAATGAACAAAAATCAAATCTATATACCAAGAAATTGTCTAAGTCTTATTGCTGGATAAGGTAACATTTCAAATACATGCCTTTTTGGTTATGATCATGAGAAAAAACAAAAATTATATCTTTCTAGTGTTTAATTTTCTTTTTCTTTACCTCTAGATACCAAGAAATAATCGTTTAATGTATATTCATAGCTACCAGAGTTATGTGTGGAATAATATGGTGAGCAAGAGAATAGAAGAATATGGGCTTAGAGCTGTACCAGGAGATCTCATACTTAAAGGAGGTAAAATCAGACAAAGCCAGTGATGCAGTGTAGTTCAGGTTCCTAGGAAAACAAGGCACTTAGCTGTTTGTCTGATACTGCTTACACAGTTTCTTTTCTCTCCCCCGTTTTGGCCCTGTGATACCTGAATCCATTGGCCTGTTTTAAACAAATTGTGCAAAGAATTGGAAGTTGGGTATTAACCTTCCATGAACTGTTTGTTTGCCTGTTTTTTCAAATAACTGGACAGGGAAGAGAGACTATGGAGGACTGATTATTCTCAAGAATGACTTCAAACCTAGTTGAGCTATGAAGAACTGTGGAAGGATGTTATGAAGTTTTAACCATAGAGGTTTTTGATAGCACAGTATCTTGTAATGCAGAAGCTCCACTCAGAACTTTCTTTGCTTAGATTTGCTCTGGCATTTCCTACAGTATTTTTCCTTTGTGTATGCCTGATGCATGTAAGGGGGCTGTTCCTCTAGCAGTCCTTACTTCATGTAGCTTTAAGTCACTGGAAGCCAAGCTGTGATTCTGCCAGTAACTGTGATAGCCTTGGAGGCTGTTACTTCTTTTCTTGGAAATGTTGTCTATTAAGTGGAGACAAAACATGGTAGTTAACCCTCTAAGCTTATTTCAATCAAAGGCTTAATTTTAAATTTAGCTGAAGTTAACTGTCACAGGCATCCCTTCTGGTAACTTAATTTTTCTGTCCTGACTGTAGCCACAGCTGTTCACGTTGAAGAAGATGATGTTGATAACTACACTATCCATGATGTAGTGATGCCGTTGCCTGGATTTGATGTTATTTATCCAAAGCACAAAAGTGAGTCTGACTGTTTACTGACATATTTACTCCGAAAATATAAGTCTGTTTTTAAAAGGAAGATTGGATCTACTTAACTTTGGTGACTTTTAAAGCAATACATTACTTCAGATTTCTGATACATTAATGTCAGCCTTTTGTTGCTGCCAGGGCGCTCTGTTCAGTCTCTTTCCCACTGAGAATCCTAGCTTTCAGCAGAGCAGAGTTTCTCCCTAGCCTGTACCACTGCAAGAAGTTAATCAGGTACAGGATTTTGTCCTTGATGATTTTCATGAGGTTCCTCTTGGCCTGTTCCTCTAGTGTGCCTTGGTTCCTCTGAATGGCAGTCCTGTCCTTGCCTGTATTGAATGCCATCCCAGCTTGGTTTAGCCCACAGATTGGTTGGGGTAAATTCCAGCTCTTCTCCACTATTTCACAGGACACATCCCAATTCCTTGAGGAACTCTACTTCTAGGTAGAGCTCAAATCAGTAGCAATTATACTTTGAGATGATGAGCTAGACAGCTGTTACCCACTTAGCAGTCTACCGACTGTAATGTTCTAACTCTGACACAAAAATGCTGTGGGAATATGTTTACAGCCTTGCTGAAAGCAAGGCAGGCAACAGTCCCTGCTCTCCACTCATCCACAGGTGTAATAATTTCATCATAGAAGACAGTAAGGTTGGTGGGTTTTTTGCTTTTTCTCCCTTTATTAAAACCACAGTCACTGTCTGCCCCAAGGACTCCATTATTTTTTCCCAGGGACCAGAGTGAGCCTGACTGGTCTGTAATTCCCTAATTATTTTTCCTGGCTCTTTCTGAAGTTGGGTGCAACTCTTGGTTTTCTGCAGTTGTCTGGGACATCCCTAGATCTGCACAATTATTCAGAGATGATAAAGAAAAACTTGACCATGATGTGAGCCAGCTCTCTCAGCCTGTATCTTCTCCCGCTACTGGTTGTTCCTCTCTTTCTTGAACCTTGCCTCTGAGAGGCCTGGGGCACCTGGCTGGTCAAGGCTGAGGCAAAAGAGGCACTGAGACCATCAGCTGTATGTCTGTCACTAGACCGGCTGCCCTGTTTAGCACCAGGCCAGTGCTTTCCTTGCATTCTTTCATTCCTGATGTTGCAGCTTAACTCTTGTTGGTCTTGATGCCTGTAGCTGCTTTCAGCTGTAGCTGAGCTTTTGCTTTCCTATCACCATCTCTGTGTGCCTGGACAGTGCTGCTATAGTCCCTCTTTGTAGCTGGCCCTAGCTTTCACCTGCTCTTTGTGTCCTTATGTATGAGTTTAGTCATGAGTTCTTCCCTGCACGTTTTCCTCAATATTGGATTGAACTGTTCTTGTACTTGGTTGTCAAATTGTCAACTTATTTCTGTCTACTGCTTTTCAATGAGAGAGTAATGGGTAGTCTGGCCTTTAATTTTTAATTATTTTTTCCTATACACCTGAGATTAGTCCTGTGAAGTCTAGAAAACTGCAAAGTATATATGACATGGCAATTAAATGTCAATAAAGTATTTTGTAAATTTGGTTTTCAGCCAAAATTTGATTTGATAAGATGCTTTCTTGGTTGTTGCATGTACTAATCAGGGTGTAGAAGCAAACGGGTAGTAAGATTTGCAGTAATTTTAAACTTCTGTGTAGCATTTATCCCATATATGCTGAAAACTACTAAATGTAAGGGAAGGAATGATCCATGAAAACAGGCTGTTTAAATTGGCCACACTACACTCTCTCCTATTAAATATTTTCATCTCTTGCAGTTGGTGAGGCCTACAAGGAGATGCTGGTAGCTGACAATCTTGATATTAACAACATGAGGCACAAAATCAGAGATTACTCACTTTCTGGAGCGTACAGAAAGATTATCATTCGGCCTCAGAATGTCAATTGGTGAGTGGGAACATAAAGGCAATTACACTTGAATTCACAGCATAGAGTTTGTTAAAGTACAAAAAAAAGTGAGACAGTCCCACGGTCTGTGGGACATCCACACAGACCAAAACATGGGTATGGAGGAATCTCTCCATTCCTCTCATGTTTTTAATGCAGTTGAAGTTGAACAATACCCTTATTTCTTCCTTGGTCCTCTGGTTCTGTGGTGGAGGAGTATCAAGACATCTATCTAGTTAGTTGTTCACTCCTTGCAAGGGGCTTGCCTGAACACTCCATAGGTAATTACTTACGATGAAACAATGATAGATAATATTCAAAACAGGAGTTTTTTTGTAGTCTTCCTATGAGAAAGTTGGTCTCCAACGACCTATCAATCAGATATTTGTATCACTTAAACGTATTAAATCACTGTAGTTAGAGATACAACTTAGTTTTCATATGGCAACTGAATAAATAACTTTTAAACAGGGAACTTTACAAATGTGCGGAAAGACATGATCACTGATACATAGAATAAAATTTGGAGGGTTTAGGAGGGAGCCCAAAAATACAAATATTTATCCACTTGAAACATCAGCACTAATTAATATTAAGCTGATCTACTTCCCAGTTGCTTTTTCAGCCTCATGGTTACATATGGGATTTCTGTTAAATGAGTGGCAGAAACAGCAGAATGTGTTTAAGCCCTTTCAAAGTTTAGATGACTGTACAGAAAGATTTCACTCCTGCTAGGTACTCTTAGAGTTGACACCATTCTTCCCTTAATTTCATGAACTATAATTCTTGTATAGTTGAAAATTCTGACAGCCCATGAGGGAAAACAGATGAATTATGCAAAGAAATTTCTCACGTACAGTTATTTTTTAATAATCTTCATAAAGCCAAGGCAAGCTTTCTACAAAAAGCTTTACCTGTTATTTTGCCATAAATGCCACATAACTATTTTATCATAAAATTAATTTCTGTTGTAAATGCCAAATTGGAACAATAATTATACTAATTAATATTATAATAAATTCACATATATAAAAAGCATTACCATAATAATTAAAAAAAAATAAATTTTATGTATATTATAAAGGGAAGTTGTTGCATATGATGATCCTAAAATCCCATTGTTTACTACGGATTTGGATAAACTGGAAGGAAAACCATTACCAGTTCTCCCTACAGGTAAGTTGATTTTTCTGCTTGTTTGCTAAATGGAAGTTAGATCTGGCAGTTGCTTTCAACTGCTACATATTTAAAGCTCCTTTAAGGAAGCGCTTTCATTTAACTATAGACTGTTAAGCAATGGTAACAACGACCTTCAAAGCCAGGTATCTACATAAGAAGCCTTATTTCTCAAGGGTGCAAGCCATTCCTCCAGCATCTGTATTGACTGTTACATTTTCTTACAGGCATCTGTAAAATCAAGTAAATGTTTAGCGGTAAATGTCTACAACTAACAAAGGGGGAATTAAGTCACAAATTGTCTATATATTGAACTCATATTATTGGTGCTGAACACAGGAGATGACTCAAATAGTTAACTCTGGTCACAAGGTATTTTGATGCTGCTTTCCAGAAAAGTGAAGAAAGGCTAGGAATTCAGTCTAAAAGAACAAATGTTTGCTTTTAAAAGAAGAAAACTCTCAAACCACCACTTTGTGCTGAAAGAAAATGTTAAAATTGTTTCATGAAATTTTTCACTGTGCATTATAAACAGGAGTGTGATGGTGGTGGTTGTTTTGCCTTATGGGCTGGGGAAGTTGGGTATGGAAGCTGTTAGTCCCATTTAGATGGCATCCAGAATAAGCATTGTATATGCCCTTAACCACTTGCTCTTGCTTTTTGTCTCCTACACCTTCTGATAGATGGTAAATTCAGGGCACTAAAGATGGAGTTCTCCCTTCCCCCATCCACATACGCTACCATGGCAATTCGAGAAGTTTTGAAAATGGACACAAGCATAAAGAACCAAACACAACTGAATACTACCTGGTTGCGCTGAATGAACTGCAAAAAAACTTAATTTTAACAAACAAAAGTGTTTTCTTATTACATGTTCTGTACAAATCTTTAAAGAGTCACAGTAAGAGATTTGTATTTTTTTAAGTTTTTTAGTGCTAGCATTTAACTTCAGTAGTCATTTGCAAGATGGTGGCTGTAATATAATATAGATATTAGTAACTGGTGCTTTTTACTGAATGAGTAAGTTGCTTGAGCTGTAACATGGGTGCATCTTTAGAATTGTGCTTATAACAGCATCAGAGCTGGAAGAATGTTTAGCTTGCTTTCTTTGGGTGAGCACTGAATGTTTTCACGAGTTCAGCACACCTTGAAGTCTCTTCAGATACAGGGAATTACACAGAGAAAGATGAATTACAACAAAATCAAGATACTGATTAACATACATATTGCAGAAGTTTTGCTGGTAGCATTTGCACTGATACGGTAGCGGATTCTGTTAGCAAGGCTTTTGTGTGCTGTAAAACTGTACAGCTCTTTTAAATAGTTCGACTTTTCCTTGAGAAAATACTTGTATTTTCCAGCTAATATTTGTACCAAAGAACAGGTACTAAAAATAAATTAAACTGAACCTCTGACTGTGTATCAGTAAGTGCTTCCTTTCCGCCTGTTCCCCCTGCGCATTACTGGCAGGGAATGAGCCGGGCTTCTGGTCGGGGAAAAAAAATCCTGTGGAGCTGTTTAAAAAGACACGGCCTTTTCAGCCAAATGCAAAGCCTGTGTTGCAAAAATCATGGCAGGGCCAGCCCAGCTGCGTGCGGAGGACACGGGGAGGCCGTGAGGGACCTCGGCAGGGGCCGTGTTCCTCGGAGCCGGGGCGGGCACAGCTGCCGAGCGGGCGGGACGCGACTCTCTGTCCCCGGGCCGTGTCCCTCGGAGCAGGGGCGGGCCCGGCTCCCGAGCGCGCGGGACGCGGCACTCTGTCCCAGGGCCGTGTCCCTCGGAGCAGGGGCGGGCACAGCTCCCGAGC
>VZRN01011464.1:2814446-2886198 GCA_013397935.1 Dasyornis broadbenti | reverse complement strand
CTGACGCGGCAGGGGCGGTGCTGCGGCTGTGGGGAGCGCGTTGAGGGCTCCGGGCGGCGGCACCCCGGGGCCTCCCGTCGCCGCGTCATCTCCGGCCCTCCCGTCGCCGCGGCACCATCCTGCGAGGGCCCCTGGCGGGGGAGGAAGGGCTCGCCGAGCCGCCGCTGGGCTGAGGGGTTGTCTGGCCGCTCAGCTCGGGCCGTAGTCAGCGGCGCTTCGCCCGCAGCCTCCCGGAGCCTGCAGAGCCTTCAGCCGGCCCTTGGAAGGCCTTGCCCTCTGGCCAAGGTGGGTGCTGAGCCAGGGCAGGTGCTGGGAGGGATACGCCCAGAGTCCTGTTCCTGTCTCCTGTAACCCGATTCTTTCCTCTAAGTATGAAAAGAGCATCCCTTAGTTTTTTCCTGCTGTATTATGGTTACATTGCTGCAAACAGGAGTTTTACTACTCTGTTTTCTTTATTCGCTTCTTCCTCTGCAGCACCCTTGGTCACCCAGTTTATTCTTCCTGGTGGTCTCTATTGCTTCTGCAACTCTGGCTCATCAACTGCATCACTTTCTCACCCGTCATCAGTTTAATAGGGTTTTTAGCTTAATTAAAGCTTGTAGCAGATAAAATACAAATGTATAGGATTTTATTTTTAAATACAGTTTTGAAAGTGATACTAAGAAGTTGAGATTGAGCTTGCCAAAAACTTGTCATTGTTACCTTTTTTGTTTCGCTGTACGTGATCATCCTCTCAATGTCAGGTTTTCTCTGGATGCTGCCAAGGGTGTGGATCAGCAAGTGTCTTTTATGTTCTACTGCGTAGGGTTTTTTTAGTAAATATTTTAGTGATGCATTTACTTTCCGAATCATTGTAAGGCCCACATGGCTACTTTGCTAGTAACACATCAGTCATGAGTTGGTATCCCTGAAATATCCTAAACATGTGAAAAGGTAAAGTGGAACATTATCTTCCATTGCATTTCACAAAAAAAATGTTTTGTAATCTTCATTAAGTTTTCTTTATTATATATATAGAAGCTACATATGAATTGAACTATTTTTAATAAAATTCACACTTTTGGGGAAGGAAGAAATTACCGGATGTCTTTCTCTTCAGCAGTTAGTGTATAATAAATCACCAGCTGGATATGTAAACAAGGTTTTATGAGATCTCAGATAAGACTTAAGCCAGCAAATTGTCTCACTTAAAGCAGTATAATTCATGAATGTTGCATTTAAGTCTCAGTTTAAATTGAACTGCCAAGTTTTTCATGGAGTTTTGTTACTCAATAGATAATACTTGTTTGTGCTGTCTTATTGTCAGCTAATTAGAAATCTTATACTCAATATTGCAGAGAAAGAAAACATGGCAAACATTGCTATTAAAAAGAAAGAAGTCTCTAGAGATCTAGATCACTGTGACATTCCATACTATGTTTCTGAATTTGTGGAAAGAGAAGTTGGAAATGACTATCATTCCCTGAGGAAGCTAGACAGCCTGATTGAAAAGCTATCTGAAAACAAAAAGCAGTTAGAAGAACAGGTAAACATCTTTCCTTTTTTATTCTTTTTTTGTCTTCTGAACGTTCTGTATGACTGATTAAGAATATGAAACTAAATGAAATGTATCAGTATCTCAAATGGTACTGCTCTACGCAGTGTGGTGTTTTTATGTCTGCCTTAATACATCTTTATCAATGTAGGTACTTACAGTTTCATCAGAAGTCCCTAAAAGAATTCAGAATGCCTTAAAGAATGCAGAAGATTCTAAAAAGTCTCTGAATCAGCTTCTAGAGGAAGAAACTATTCTGTCTGAGTCAATCAATAGCCACTTGCTGAAAGCTCAGCCATGGATGGAGGATCTTGATGTACTGATTGGTCAGGTAGAAGAGATCGAGCGACACCTGGCCTACCTCAAATGGATTTCTTGGATAGAAGAGCTGAGGTAGAGTTTCTGACTAGTGTATGCATGTTCTGAAACTGGTAACCTGGTTTATCCCATTATTAAAATATTTTAAATTCAAGGAAGTTTTGTCTTTTCAATATACAAATGATTATTTTCTGTTATTGTTAATGAATATTTGGCCTTGACTTTTTTTGTGTTTTGTAGTGATAGCATTCAGCAATATCTGATGACCAACAATGTTCCAGAGGCAGCCAGTACTCTAGCATTCATGGCAGAACTGGATATTAAACTTCAGGAGTCATCTTGTTCTCATCTTCTTGCTTTTGTGAGATCCACTGTTAAATTCTGGCATAAAATTCTTAAGGACAAATTGACAAGGTAAAAGAGATACCATGACTCCTTCATCTTCACGTTGTACTGTAAGTTCATGTCAAAGTGCTTCTTTTGTCTTGCAGTGACTTTGAGGAGGTGCTGACGCAGCTCCACTGGCCCTTTGTGGGGCCACCGCAGTCCCAGGCATTTGGCCTTGCTGCACCAGCCAATGCTCCTGATGTGTACAACAACTTGGAGATGCTGTTCTGTCAGCTTCTGAAACTGCAAACCTCGTATCCTTTTAAATTGTTGCGGTATATTTTAATTAGAATAAAAACTGTTAGAGATGCTTGTTCTCAAGAAGAATTATTTAAAATTTTGTTCTCCCTAAAGACAGGATAATTTATGTTACTTTGTGTTAACGTTAAAATGTTGTGAGGGTTTTTAGGTGTTTTTTGTTTTTGGGTTTGTTTGTTTTTTTTGTGGTTTTTTTTTTGTTTTTTTTTTTTTTGTTTTTGTTTTTGTTTAGGTTTTTTTTGTCATTTGGAAAATTCCAAGTGCCAAAGTTGTCCTTTTTGGCTGTAGCAACATTTTAACTCCAAGTCATCAGATTCAGTGCTGTCATGGTAGCTGACAGTTCAGGTTGCATGAGGATCTAGCCTTGCACTGTTTGGTACCATTACCCATGCACGTTAATGAAAAAATGGTGATGTGTGTTTCATTAGACGCAGTTTATGTGAAATCAGCTTTAATCACTTTAATATGTCCCACCCCAGAAGGAAAAGAGGGAAAACTAAAGATACATGTCTTGGAAGGAGACTTCACAAAAAGGGGAGACTGCAGGAGGATTTCTGTTGTGCAGCAACTGTTGTCTGCCTTTGAGGTTGCTCAGAAGGCACCGCTGCTCATTCTGTCCCTGACTTTTGTTAATTAAATAATCCTCAATAAACTAGTTAAATTAAAACTCAACTAACCCTTTTTGTGTGTGTGTGTGTGTGACTGTGGCTGCCCTATTTTTTTTTTTTTAATCATGTAGTGGAAAGATGGAAGGCCATTGTACACAACCCTAAGTTGGTAACAATTTTGGTTTGGCACAGTGGCTCACTTAAATCCATTACATGAAAATGGGAAATCATGTGTTGCATTTATTAATCGCAGGAGTCTTTATTCTCTTTTGTGGAGGATACTGTGATTGTTTCTGACCATGGTGGTTTGCTGGGTTCTTATAAGTTTCCTAAATCAAACTGACTTAAGGGACTTGTATTGTCATTGACTAAATAATCCCTAAAGGCCTGAGTTATATTGAATATTACATAAAGTGGAATATTTTGAGTATCTTTTATATTTTAGGAATTGCATTGTTTTCATAATACTGCTTTCAGTCAATGGTGTTAACTAAGCAGTGTTCATTTTTATAAGCCCGTTCTATTGAAATGATGATGTTGGGGTAATTCAGCACTTAAGTCCAATCCTTGACTGTCAAACTTAGAGATGAGCTGTTAACCAAACCTAAACAATTGCCGGAAAAGTACCCTTTACCCCCTTCACCACCAATTGTCCTTCCAATACAGATCATGCTAAATCCTCTTCAGAAAAGATTCAAGTATCATTTCACTGGAAATAAACAAACCAATGTTCTAAACAAGGTATGGGAGAAAGTGGTTTGACATTTCTAAATTGCTTTGTAAGCAGCAGATAGATCACTGTGTTTAAATTGTGTAGCTTTCACACTTTCTGAAATTAAGAGTTCTTGTGCCTACCTAAACGTGGACAGTCATGAAGTAGCACTTGGAGACCTTTCAGAGGCAAAGGTATTTTCTCTGGGTAAGGCAATTTTTTTTTGCTTGCCCAGATCCTTCATAAAGCATTATTACAATCTTAGATTGATTCCCATAAGTTCACAAGTTTTGATTAATTTCCTCTGTCTTGTTGCAAATTATTTCATATTGTTTTGTATTTCTTGTGTTCAAAGGCTGTGACTTTGATTTTTGGCATGGTGTTTTGCTACCTTGATGTAACTGAAACTGTTGGATTCTGCAGTTAGTATATGAAATGTGATTAATCTAAAGGCACTGTTAAATAATTTTTTTTTTTAATAACGGGTTGAATTTTTTAACTGGCATAAAACAAAAGATGCCCAGTTTACCAGCTGGAAACTGACTCACTTTTTGTGTGAATTGCCTTCAAAGACTGAGGATTTTTTTCTGAGAATTACCATTGGAATGGGTTTCATTGCATTAATGCCACTCTAATACATCTGGAGCAGAGTTTGAGGGCTGTTCTGTAACAGTGCAGTTGCACAAGTCTGCTTGTGATCACCATCTTGTGTAAATCTAAATACATTTGTAATCTTGATAGATGCTGCTGCAGAGCTTTTTAAAATACTGTTGTGTATGTTAGTGGGAAAGAGGTGTTTTAGATATGAACAAAAGTATTTAAAAAGCAAACGGAAAAATTATGTTTGAGACATTAAATTTGCAAACAACAATAGGTGAACAACTATTTTAAAAAGAAAAACTTGTTAAGAAAAGTTTACAGGTAATCTAGTGTCAGATCAGAATGATATTTCATCAGGGCCTTGCTGAAATTAGGGTTGGGTTGGTTGGGTTGGTTTTTTTGAGTTTTTTTGGTTTGGAGTTTTTTGGAGGATTTTTTTTGGTGGGTTTTTTTGTGTGTGTGTGTGGCTTTTGTTTTTGTTTGGATGTGGGTTTTTTGTTTGTTTCTTTTTCTGTTTTTTTTTAATAATTACTTGACTAATGCAATAAAGAAAATACCAATGTAAAATATTTGAAAGACAGCAACCTGGACAGGGTTACAAATATGTCAGAGGACAGGCTCAGAGTTCACAATGACCTTGGCCAGTTGGGGAAGGAGTATCAAAAAATCCCAACAACTCAAGCATGATAAAATTAATGAGACAAGTGAAAATGAATGCAGAGGTGAGAAACAGACACACAAAATGTGAGTGCACCTCAGCAGAAGGTCCTTTGGCTGTTGAGAGTGAGGAAAATGGGAACTGCTTCCAGTTGCACTAACACTGAAAGAAGTGTTTATCAAAACTTGCAGCCCATATTTTTAGGTGTGGAAACTGAAAAAGCTTAAAGGCATTAAAATGTGAAATGAGAAGGTGATAAATTCTCTACTTCTAGGAGTAAGGAGAGGCTGAGGTTAGGTACAATAACAGTAAGAGCAGAGTTTTTCTCAGGAATATATCCTTTTTGTTGTACCAAGAAATAAAGGCCATAGAGGAGAACAGGAAGAAGTATACGAAGCAGAAACAAGGCTCTTGTGAGTGAGAAAGCAGCAGAGAAGGGAAATAAAAATGCAGCTTTTGCTTGAGAAACCCCGTATTTGGTACATTTAAGACAATGAAAATCCAGAAATATTTCTCTGATAATGCTTTTATATAAATAAAAGCTAAGTGAAACAGAGTGAAAGACTTGTGCCACCTAAGTTCAAAAGAAGGCAGGGAGAGAGAGCGGTATTTTTAGAAATCTGTCCTAAAATACTAGTAGCACTTGGATAAATGTTGTTTGGATGCATTTAATAATTTCTTTTCTTTTTTAAATAAGCCTGAGTGGTATTTAACACAAGTACTTATGTGGATTGGAAATCATTCAAAGTTCCTTGATGACAAAATCCAGCCAATATTGGACAAGGCGGGATCTGCAGTGAATGCTGGGGTAAGCAATTAAATGGTTGTATAAATGTGAATATAAATATCTAAGTCAACTTCTGATAGACATTTGTGTAAGCCCATTTCCACTGAAATCTGTATGTGCTGAGACTTAATCTAGTACCAGTTTGTTGTGTAGATGTTTATACATGTCAGTACTTCCTACCTCTGACAATCAGTTTTTTCCTTTCTAAAGCTTGAATTCTCTCGTGCTCTAGTAATGCTGATTTTGGAGAAGTTGGCTGCTGATATTCCCTGCCTGTTGTATGATGATACACTCTTTTGTCACCTTGTGGATGAGGTACTTCTGTTTGAGAGGGAGTTATACAGCGTTCATGGTTATCTCAGCAGCTTTCCCAGTTGCATGCATATTCTGTCAGAAGAATCCTGCTTCCAAAGGTGGCTAACAGTGGAAAAAAAATGTAAGACTTAAGTGGATTTTGTTGACCTTTATATTGCACAATCAGAAAGTATGTGTCTACTTAGACAGTTACCCTTCTCAAACAGGATAAGTCACTTGGACAGGGCTACTACCAGAACCATATGTATTTTTATACTCTAATTATTCTAAAAAAAAATGGATTATGCTTCAACAGTGCTTCTTTATTTTGTAGGACTCTTGCCCCTAAGCTGTATGGAATCAAGTGGGCTTATTTTCAGACAAATGTTAGGTGTGTGCAGACAAAGATGGAATTTAAATTGAAATAAGGGAGAGGTATTCGTTTTTGAGAAATGAAGAAGAAATATATTGAAAAGGAGCAAGCCAACTGTTAAAAACAAAAACATCCCCCCAATCAATTCTGACATTTAACTCTGTTCACAGCATTGCAAATGCAGATACATTAAAGTCAGTTTTGTATGAAGCCGGTTGTCAGTAGTGTTTATGATCTGAAAATGCAAAATTTACCTTAATGGAGATAAGGCTTTTATGTTAATATTTTTAAAGGGGCTTTTGTTAGATTTTTTTTTTTAATTAAAAACTTAACTTACAAGTTTTGTGCATCTCAGTTGCTCTTCAGAAAATGGACTCTATGCTTTCATCAGAGGCTGCATGGATATCGCAGTACAAAGATATCACTGATGTAGATGAAATGAAAGTTCCAGACTGTGCTGAAACTTTTATGACTCTCTTGTTAGTTATAACAGGTAATTATATCTATGGGCATTGTTCTTGTTTGTAATGAATAGTAAAAAACCTTCAGCTAACAGAGTTCTTTATTAAATATTTACAGTGTTAGATAGTCACCAAATAATGTTGCAAAGTTGTGATGTTTGCAGTTTAATGAAAGCTTCCTGTTATTTTTGTATTTTGGACAATAACTCATACGTGAATGATCTTGAGCTAGTGATATGTTTGCAAAATAATGAAAGTATACGTTTGATTTTTACCACATTCTCTCATACTTGGCAGAATATAATTTGTTGCAATTCAGTAATAAAGCCTAATATTACTTTTTGAATCTGTGACAATTTAGATGCTATTAAGTAATATCTTTTTGGAACAGAACATAAGAGCAAGTATGTTTTCAGGAGACATTCAATTGCATCTTCAATGGCTTTCTTTCTCTGTGTGAGGATGGTCTAGGGGCCACGCTGGAGGGTGTGGTATAACTACACATTGCTTCAAGTATTAGAATGCAAACTGCTCATGGAATCAGGAGAGGAAAGAAAGTTGTTTCTTTGCATGTTTAGCTTTTGCATGAGCAGTTTCACTGAAATTGTTGAAATGTCAGCTGTTTTAAATACTATAGGATGTTTTCATAGATGTAAGGTGGTACGGTAAAATGCCTGTAATGTTTCTTTTTGAAAAGCTTTTATTTAGTGTTGGAGAGGCTAAAAACATTTTACTAATATCTTTCCAGACAGGTATAAGAATCTTCCAACAGCTTCCAGAAAACTACAGTTCTTGGGCCTACAGAAGGAATTAGTTGATGATTTCAGGATACGATTAACTCAAGTAATGAAGGAAGAGACAAGAGCTTCCTTAGGATTCCGATACTGTGCAATCCTTAATGCTGTTAACTATATAGCAACAGTGTTGGCAGACTGGGCTGACAATGTAGTAAGTAATTATTCTTCTTTAGGAAAAATAAGCTTTTAAAAGGGACTTTGGGTATTTGTTTCATAACATTTTATTTTCAGCACTTTTTAGGTCTATTCAGAAGAATTAATTATGGAAAAAGTAGAATGAGATATAAATTCAGATTTAGTAAAATATGTATAAATTAGGACAGGTTATTGTTTGAGGCCTAAGCTGCTAATTATAAATTTTCTAGGGAAATACAAAGAGAGCCTGGGAAATGGAATAATCTGAAGAGACCAAATAAAGTAGTCTCTTTTACATGCTTTTTATTGTAAAACAAAAGTGAATTGAGTTTGGAGATGTCTGAACCAGAGCAGCAGCCTTTGCCTGGTGCTTGAACTCCTTCCATGGCAGGAGAGCTTGGACAGATCCACTGTAGGTATCTGTGTTCCAACATGGTTCAGATGCAGCCAAGAAAGGCACTCACTGATAACTGGGAATTAGTGACTGCTATACAACAGCCTTGTGGCAACATAGCCATAGCACAGAATTTCAGCCTTTCTATGGCTGTAAGTGCTAAAGTTCAAAAAACCTGTTACACGTAGAGTGTGCAGAGTAAGGTATTGTGTGCACTATGGGCAGCCTCCAAATCCTTATTGTCTTTACAGGAAGCTGTGGCTTTAGCAGGGGATAATCTTGACTTGATAGGACAGCAGCCTTCATGTTGTATAACTGCATCTACTACAGTGTCTTGATCTGCTTAAAAGCAAAACCAACAAACTGCTACCACAATGTCACATTAAACTCGATAAACTCAATTTCTTTTCTTGCTGTTGTCAGCACAGCAAATTTATGATCCAATGAATAATAAGTTCTAAAAAAATTACAATTAAAGTTTACTTTTGCAATTCTTAAAGAGGTCATGGTAGGGTTTTTAAAAAGCATGCTGCTGTTAATCTTAAAATATTTTTTCAATATCTCTTTAGATCTGTTCCCTTTACCTATCTGCTGTTGCATCTGAAACCTGTATCAGTTCTGTCACAAGAACTGAACCACCATGTCTCATTTTTCACTAAATCAGGACCACAGGGAAAGATAAGAAAGTGTTTTTAAAATCTTAAAATTTTTAATTTTATAAATGTGCCAGGAGAGTGTTTTCTAGAACTGTGCCTCATGAAGTACCAATGGAAAGTTCAAGTGGTAAGATTATTTTTTGTGGTGTTCCTCTCTGGTTTTGTTTGCCTAGTTCTTCCTGCAGCTGCAGCAGGCCGAGCTGGAGGTTCATGCAGAAAGTGATGCCGTGAGCCAGCTCCAGCTGGGACAGCTGGCGTCCATGGAGAGCTCTGTCTTTGATGACATGATCAACCTCCTGGAGCGCCTGAAGCATGACATGCTGATGCGACAAGTCGATCATGTCTTCAGAGAGGTCAAAGATGCTGCAAAGTTGTACAAAAAAGAGAGGTGATTCTGTTTGTTTAATACCTTCCCATATTACAGTATTATTTTCTGTTAAAAATATTGAGGTAAGTAAAGGCAAGAATAGATAATAGGCAATATTTTTTTTTCCTGAGTAGGAATGCTGCAGTTCTGGAAAGTTCTGTAAGTTCTGGAAAAGTCTCTTAATTCTTACCTTAGGACTATTGTCATGCTATGTTTTCTAAAGTAGTTCCACAATCAGTGGATGCATTACTTAAAAACCCTAGGAAAAATCCTGGATCATTCTAGTTTTCTATTTTGAACAGGAATTATTTTATTCGTAGTTAATATTAATGATTTTATGCAAAATGGCCTGTCATGACTGTTCTGTCTATACAGACTCCTAGGGCTTCTTGAATATTTTCTTCTGAGTAAAATTTCTGAAGACTTCATAGTAGGAATAGAACTCAGTGATTTCCAGATTAGATGGGATTTCCTAGAATGATGTGTTCAGAGATTTATAACTAAAGCATGAGTTTAATATTAAATGAAATTCAAACATAGCATTAGACTGATAACTTTTAGATTAGAAATGGGAAAGAACTGTCTCTGAAACATTGTAAATGGGTAAGATTTTTTTTTAAAGGATAATTTTAACTTCAGTTGTTGTCATATGAATAATTTCGTCCTAATGACTGCAGTGCAATGGTTTCTTTCAGGTGGTTGTCTTTACCCTCTCAAGCAGAGCAAGCAGTGATGTCTTTGTCGAGCACGGCATGCCCAATGTTGCAGACACTGCGAGACCGTTTGCTACAACTGGAGCAGCAGCTCTGCCACTCTCTATTCAAAATTTTCTGGCAAATACTTGCAGAGAAAGTGGATCTGTACATCTATCAGGAAGTAAGTATCAGTGTGATCTGTGCAAAGCCACGTAGGTGTTAGTGACTGGCTTAAACAGTAGGTGCACCTCTTTGTGTTTGTAGATCATTATGGCAAATCATTTCAATGAAGGAGGAGCGGCACAGCTCCAGTTTGACATGAGTCGGAATTTGTTCCCTTTATTTTCACACTACTGCAAGAGGCCGGAAAACTACTTCAAGCAGTAAGTAGGCAAACTTTTGATCTATTGGTATTTCAAAAGTGAACGTCCAGAGGAATACAAGTGTTTTAATAAGACCAAGACTTTTTCACAGTTAGTTTTGATTCACACTTTAAATGTCTGGAGCATTCATACTTCTGATGTATTGAACTAGGAAAGCTGATTCTGTGGCATGTACTTAGACAGCAAGAGACTGTGGCATGTGTCCTTGAGTATTTTGTGTAGTCACGATGTCTACATAGATTAATTGATGGAAGGAATACTAAGTAGCACAAATCTCTGAAACTAGTCAAAGATACAGTTACAACATAACAGACTTCATTAGATTTGTTCCCTTTACCCTGTCCCTTCGTTAGAAGAACAACTTTAAAACTATATTCCTGCTCAGCATTGCCTTGTGTAGCAGCCTAGTTGGTATCATGGATGGGAAGCTGCTGCTTCCTTTGTGGTTAGTGTTTTTCACGTAGTCCACAGTCTCCTAAACAGCATTAAACTCCTTGGCTAATTGGAATGGAAATCTGAATATTTTTAAACCAGCATGGAGCATAGAAGGTTTTTATGTTACACTTAAATCTGTGCTGATAACATTAATCCATGTAACTTTTCCTCTAGCATAAAAGAAGCCTGCATTATCCTGAACCTGAATATTGGCTCTGCCTTGCTTCTGAAGGATGTCCTACAGTCATCTTCAGAAAATGAACTATTAAAGCCAAACCAGCCATCTGCAACAGCAGCACTAAATGAACTTGGAGTTTATAAACTGGCTCAAAGGGATGTTGAGATTCTTCTCAATTTGAGGGCTAGCTGGCCAAATACAGGAAAATAAAGACTTCTTCAGAAATGGTTAATAACTTGGTCTAGATTACTTATTCCAAGCAAAAGCAAAGCAAGTATCTTGTAATATACTTATTTCTTTCATTTGTGGATGCTGAGAGATTGTTTTAATGTAATTTATGCCTTACTCTATACAGTTAAAAAAAAATTCAAAATGCTACTGACTTGGTGTTGAACTGTGCAGATCTTACTTTCCATGGCCAACTTGCCATTGCATTTGGAAGCTAAAACTGTGTTAATCTCTAATGAATAGTCTGCCTTGTCAGTGTTTGCAGTATCATTCTAAGAAATGCGGAGTATTTACAGTGTAAATACATTTTTGTACAACATGGGCTAGTGTTCCCTATGAACTGCTCAGTCTTCAGTTAAACACAGATGTCTCCCATCTCCAAAGCCAGGTAATGGATGTTCTGTATTAAAATGCATATAATCAGAATGCAGAAGGAATGAATATGTCACTGTTTTTATCATACGAATTAAGGTTTTTTTTTTCTCTATGAGACTGTCTCCTAGTTTTTTTAGAAGTTTCTCCTTATAAATTGCATAGTGTGTGCTAAGTTTGAAAATAGCACTTGAAAGTGCTACCTACCTTCACCTGTGGACATTTGTCATAACTCGCTGATGTTTTTTCCTTAGAAAAGCCCAAAAAACCAAAACACAGCACAAGCCCAAAAACCAATTTAATTTTATTCATTGGTAATGAGCCAACAGGTAACAATCCTTTACCATAAACTATAAGCTGAAGGAGGAAACTCCAAAATACTATTTCACTTGTGTAAGAGATCTCTACTTTTTTTTTTTTTTAACCATCTAATTATATTAAGAATAGCAGGTCTTAACAATACTCCCTGCAGTGCTTGCTAGACGTGAACAAGTTCTTGTCATTTGTCCTTTTCAGCTGATTGCTCCTTTGAAGGGCGGGGAAGATGAGAAAAAGAGAGTACTGCTTAAAATCAGCTATTCACAGTTGACAAGAAGAAAAATTAGGGAAGGTGCCTATTTTTAATATATATAGAAGACCACTGCTCAAACTAATACACAGACCAGCTCTCCAGCATCTTTTTCTTCCTAAGACAGAAAAAGAAAATCTCTAGTTAGATAATGAGGATAGTTAGCTCGTTACCTTTCAGTGATTGCAACAGTTACTAAACAAACTGCCCCTAGAACCATACCTTGACTATGAGAAATTATTAGAACCCTGAACCTATTTCATCTCCAGCTGTGGTACCACCGTGACAAAGAAGACAACAGGACCTCACTGTTCCACATTTCTAGATCAGTATTTTAACCCCTGGGCTGCCTGATGACCTTCGCTCTGACCTGAAGGGGGAGGGACTGTGACAGGTCTCCTGCAAGAGGATCCCAAAACTGAGGTGGTAGAGGGAATGGAGTTTGGTTCGCCTTACAGCAAGGCAAGAAGGCCAGGCAGTAACTGACCTTCTTTTAATCTTGCAATACAAAGTGACATAGTCAAGCTTACACCAGCAAGTCCTTCAACTCATTATGTAGCTTTGTAAATAAAAAATCTCAGTAAAATATCTCCTATGCATATCCACCCCACAAAAAGAAAAACCACCACAATTTCAATTAAACTTACATTCCTTCCTTGAATACATCCAGTGTGATATTCACATCAGCTTCTAGCTCCAAATCCTCAGTGCTCAGTCCCAAAGTTTTAAGAGCTAAAGTTAACAAAAGAGAACTTCTTATGTCTTTGGAAAGACAAATTCAAATTTAAAGGGGCCTTGATCTAACAAAAGGTAGCTTACAAACCTTTGTAAGCTTACAACTTTTGTTAGTTACACCTAACAAAAGGTGTGTAGCTTAACAACATGTAACTTTTTCAACTTTACAAGTTCCAGGTTGCGTGGGCAGGTGTGTGGATAATTCTAAAGTATACAGATGAGAAACTTTGAAACTATTTTAATAATTCTGTGCAAACAGTTTGGTGTGAGCCGGGGTACAGGTGGACGCACCTTCCCTGTACTGTGCTGCCCTGATGTGGCCCTGGCCTAGGACATCCAGCAGGCTGAACATGGCGTCCACGTTGTCCTCGTCCATGAGGAACGGGTACTCGCCCTCGGCTCGCCTGCCGGCCTTCACCCGCTCCAGCACCTGGATCAGGAACTCGCGTGGCCTTTCTGCAATGAGGACAGATTGCCCGCGGGCAACGGGCCCTCAGCCGGGGAGCGCAGGCAGCCCAGCGCCCTGCCCCCGGCTCCCTCCCCGCTCTCGGCGGGGCCGGGCCTGTGCGCACCCGGGCGGTGGAAGAGCAGTAGCGCTCCGAGGCGGTGCAGCAGCTCGGGCAGCCGGTGCCGCCGCAGATACTCGCGGCTCTGCTCCTCGCCCGCTGCCATCCCGCGGTACAGGGGCGGCGTGAGGCAGCAGCGGAACCCGCGGGGCCAGCGGGAGCTCTGCGGGCACGGGGCGAGAGGAGGGCGAGGACAGGAGCCCACAGAGAACCGGGACGCGGGGTAGCGGCGTTGCTTCAGGTGGCTCCGACCGCGGGACGCTCCGCTGAGGCGGGCGGGAAGGGGGAAGGAAAAACCGACTTTCCTGGAAGTCGTCACGTTAGCACCGGAACAGCCGCTCCCGGCGGGGCCGCGCTTTTGCGCTGGCTCGTGGGGAAAAGAAATTACACGCGGTGGTTTTCAACACGCTTGCAGGTGTTGAGGGCCTGTTAGTTTGCAGAAGCCTGATGATGTCCCCTCGCAGTACATATAAATATCTCAAAGGCCGGTGCCAACAGGATGTGCCGGACTCTTTTCAGTGGTGCTAGCGACAGGACGAGTAGCAATGGCCATGAAAAAATCACAAGAAGTTTCACCTCAATATGAGGAGGAACTTCTTTGCGTGGAGGATGGCAGAGCACCGGCACAGCTGCGCAGGGCGGTCGCAGAGTCTCCATCTCTGGAGACATTCCAAACCCGTGTGGCTGAGCTCCCGTGTCACCTGCTCCAAGTGACCCTGCTCACGCTGGGGTTGGACGGGATGATCTCCAGGGGCCCCTCCCAACCCTAAGGATTCTGTGATTCCATTTTCTCACCTCCAGCCACGTTTCCTTCCACCGGCGGTACTACCTTCTTCACCTCTTGCCGTTCCCCAGGCACAGCCCTGGTTCATCCCTACGGTGTGAGGGGCTGCCAGGATGTTCCCAGTGTTCCACACCAGTACAAGGTGCAAAACCAGTGGCCAGCAACAGAGAGTAATTAGAAAGTTTATATTTTAAGAACTTTATTGAGCCTTGCAGCATAGCCTGTACAAACAGAGAAGAGACATCAAAGAAGCTTTTGACTGTACTCCCCACTGTGAGCAGCAGAAAGATAATCAAGCAAAGCATCCCACTAAAAAAAAAAATTAAGGAAATCTACGAAGATATAACTATCTGCCATCAAATAAAATCAGACAATGATAAATGAGCATATAGTAAAGAAGAATGATATTTCTGTGTAAAGTCTAACACTAAATATATTTAGCTATTTGCCAAAACTAAAATATCACAATACATTAATATAATTAATGATTTTTTTCTTCGATAAAGTGGGAGAAAGGCAGCATCTAAAGCTGCAGAGATTGTACAGCCATGCTCTGTCTGTATTCTATAGTATTTTAAATTGACTATGCTACCTGCTTTGAGTCTCAATTAGGGCTAGAGGATTTGTAGGTTTCTAACAGTTGCTTCCTATGACAGTTGCCAGGCAGTGATAATTTTCATAAGTAAAACATTCCAAAGTCACTGAACCCAATCCTGCATTTGTCAATGCATTTCTGTAGAGTTTGCAAAGCATTAGCAAAAATCTTTCCTACAAAAAGCCATAAGAGAAAGTGTAGATTTAAATGTGGAGAAGTACAAACAGGAGAAAGAGCTGGTCAGCAGAGGAGAAATAAAGATATGGAAAATACATTCTTGAAAATGAGAACTTAAGGATAGGAAGATTGACAGGAAAAGAAGGAGCAAATTAAATACAGGTAGGTAGGTAGGTAAGTCAGTGTTTGGGACAAGGAAAACAGCATTTGGCAAGGGATGTTTCTCCTTTAGTGGTCAACAAAGATAACCAGTCTGAAATACATACGCTGAAGGCTGAAATTTTAGGAATAAGCAGAGGAATTACAGATTTAAGTGTGTTTTCCTGAGGAATGGTTAAAAATAATCACTAAACAGAGCAAATCCCAGTTTGATTTAGAACTGGAAATGTATTTTTAAAAATTCTATTTCACTATCAAGGAAGCACAATTTATTTACTTGAAAAAAAATTCTGATAATCATGTATTTAATAAATAAATTATTATCCTCAGTTCATATCATGATAGTACCAGCTATATATATGAATCCTTATGATAGTTCAGGATAATTTCTAAGAAGCATATGGACTGTTGTAAGAAAACTTCTGGTGACTGAGAAAAACATGATTTGATAAACATCTGAAAGTAGTCTGGTTCCATTAATAGAGATGCTGCTAAATGAGTTTTAATAAAGAGCTAAAGGACCAAATTATTTTCATGTGTTTAAAGTGTCCTGGTTATATAAATTGGATTTGTTTAAAAAGCTTAATACCTGTTGTGACAGAAGCTAAGCCTTCTACAGAATATCATTTGTAATTTAAGCCTTTTATCTAATTTAATAGGACTAAATAGACTACAATGAGTCTTTAAGAGTTGTAATGAAGAGAAACAGGGACTGCAGGTCAGATATGCAGCTGGTTCCGGAACAACCATTTGTCTTGCAGGGGAAAACAGGCAAATGGACATGTTCTTCCAAATGGGAGTGTCAAAAGACTAAAGTCTAGGGCTATGGGAAAAGACAGGAGCAATACAGGCTGGGAAAGATCCCTAGGTGTGCCATGGGCTTCCTGTGCACACAGCTGCTGAGAGCAGCTCCTTTAAGGCTTTACCTGCCTCTGCTGCTCCTCAGCATGGACTTTGGGAAGCACTCTCTGCTAGGGAGCAAAGGGTGAGCTGTAGGGATTGGTCCTGCCATTGCTGTAGCTGCTTTGGAAGAGCTGCATGGCACCTTTCCTCTGTGTGTCCCCAAGGACTTCCAAGATGCAGGTGAGTTCCTCATCCTGGGATTTTATACTATACATTTATAGAGGAAGGTCCTTAACTACAGAAATACTGAGTATTAATTATCTCAACAGCCAGAATAATTTTTTCTCTTGTTGTTTTTACTGTATAGAATATAAAAATAATTAAGTTGGAATGGTCCTCTGGAGATCATGTGGTCAACTCCCTTTCCTCCTCAAACTGGGGTAATTTCCACGACCAGCTCAGGCTGTTCACAGCCTTGTCCAGTCAAGTTTTTACTGTCTCCAGAATGGAGATTCCACAACATCATTTGGTCTTTGTTCCAGTGCTCAGCCTACATGGTAATGGTATCAGCCTGCATCGTTGAATCAAGCCCAGCTTTTCCCATAGGCTTCTATGGAAGGCAGGATAAGCAGTCCTTCACTCAGAAGGGGGTAGTACCTCACTGCCTAGACTGTGCCCAAAGCTCTGAGCACAGACCACTCCAGTCAAAACCTGAAGCGAAGGCAGCAAAGTGTACTTCAGTCATTTCCCTGTCCTCTCTCACCTGGTTACCTACTTCATGCAGTGGGTCCCACATTTTACTTACGTTTCCTTTCATGTTAATGTACTGGAAGTGTCCTTCACATCCCTCACTAATTCCAACTTTGGCTTTTATGGTTCTGTTTCAGCATGCCTAAGGCAGTGTTTATTCCTCTAGGGTAGCCCACCCCTACTTCTACAGTCTGTGTACTTGCATTTTGCCTCTGATTTAGTCAGGAGCTCTCCATTCAGCCATGCTGGCTTTCTCCCATGTCTGCTCAGCTTCCTGCAGATCAGAATGGACTGTTCCGGTGCTTCAGCTAGCTTTCCTGGGCCCTTCAGTGCAGTCTTCTGTGGGATTGTGCCAACAAAATGTCTGCAGGAGACAAAGTCTGCTCTCCTAAATTCCAGGATTGCAATTCAACTACTTATCTTCCTCACTTCCCTCAGAATCTTAAGGTTTGTAGTTGCTGCTGCCAAGGCTGCCACCAGTGTCAGTGCTCCCAGCAGCCCTTCTTTATGTTTGAGCAGCATGCCTAGCATAGCCACACTGGGCTTTTTGAGCTCTTCTGTCAGAAAATTGTCCTTGATGTACCACAGGAGTAGCTGGATCACCACTTGTGCCATCCCAGTCCTCTCCACAAGAACAAGAGCCTGTAGTCATCATGCTAAGCTGTGAATGTTGCCTTTTTTTCCCCCAGTCAGCTGCAAAATAAAGGCTAAACCTGCCATCAGATTTCATGTACTGGAAAAAAAAAATATCAGGAATTATTATAAAAATACTTATTGTTTCTGAGTCAAGAAGAAACAAGACTAGGTGACAAGAAGGCTAGTTTGAAATCAGGAGACTTCACTGTCTTACAGAACTGTCCATTTCTCAGTTGGCTGGAAAGCCACGAAACTGATTTCCTGGAACTATGGTTGGACTCCTGCTGAAGGCAAAGGGGAAAAAAGAAGTTACTTGAGTAGGAGCCTGCATTCTTTGAGATGTACAGTGTAACTGCCTGCTCTGCTCTGCAGTGTGGCTCTGAGCCCATAGCTCAAACCACAGATGCTTTTATTCTAGCAGTATCTGTAGAATGAGTTCACACTACACAGGGTGGGGGAGATCCGAGATCCATCCCTATCACCTCAGTGTCTCTGACACCCCACAGTTCAAATAGACATTTTGAGCAACAAAAAGGTGGGCATGCAGCTAGGAAGCAGAAATAAGTATAGATTATGGATCTTCAAAGGTTCATGTTTCTGAAGAGTAACCCCTGTCTTTTCCCGTACTTGATTGCAAATGCACACATCTACTCTAACAGTAGTCATTCCAGTCAGTACTTTGTAAAGGCAGAGTTACCAGAAAGAGCCCTTTTTGGTGTTACTGCTCAGGCTGTGTGGTCCAAACACAAATCCTAAAGAAAAGTAACATGGAAGGAGTAGCTCAAGGCAAGATTATAAAAACAACAAAAACCATGAATATCCAAAAAACCACACCACAACCTGACCCCCACCCCAACTTTGATTATGGGTCAGAATAAAAGAAAACTAAAGAAAAAGGAAGGCAAATAATTGCAATTTAAAAGCAGAGCTGACCAGAGGGGAAAGTTTCTTGTGTAGGCATCTTAGAACTAAGGCAAGATATATAGAGATACATATATATATATATATATATATTTATATTCTGCACCTGTGGTGGGAAAGGCGAAGAGGTTGAGCCTGTGTTGTCATTTCCCCATAGAGACCTATCTCACTCACCTGTGCCACAGCTCTCCAAATCAGCTCTGAGGAAGGGATGATGGTTTCTTTTCTGCAGTGATGTCTACTCCATCACCATTTCATCCACTGCCTCAGTAGGGCCAGGATGGAAATGAGCTGACACAGACATGAGTCTCCCACAGCTGCACTCATGTTCATCAGGCCATTCTTTGTACTTACACCAAAAGGTCTTCCCACCTGTGGATTCCGTAAATGCACTTTGTCCATGATAGACAGTTTTTCTGAAAAACGACCCATGTGGTGTCACATCAGCTATGTTAGCAACTGCTCCAAGTTAATCAAACTCAGACTGAATTTTAGAGCTAAATCTGTCAGGTTTGGGAAATCTGCAAATGGCACAGCTGAATGTAGTGCCCCATCTCAAATCCCTACTGGTGCCCTTACCCTCAAATCAAGTTCTTCTGGATCCTTATAATTGCTGCTGGCAAATTGCCCCTAAAGCTTCTCTTCTCCTTTCTGTAGGGAGAACAGATCGCAGACTAGAGCTAAATATTTCTGGCTCAGCCATTAACAACAAATCCCCACACAAGAGAATTCAGCCTGTGTCATTTGTGGTGCATTACAAAATGGGAACGAGAGCTCAGTACCATCTGCCACGGATCCTCCAGTCAAAGGGCAGACTGGGACCTGCTGCTGAATGATCAGGTTTAGCTTCCTTCTACTGAGGAAAGCATCTTTAAAATGAGATCTGCACTTGTTTTGAATAGTTGCTTTCAGGAAGTATTCAAGGTGCAAAACAGCATAGAAAAATTTGCATGAAATAAACATTCTTATGTTCTGAAGTCTGAATCTGTTGTATGACTCTCCTCCAAATACTTCTGGAATCAGTATTTGGCATTTTTTCCAATTGTGAATCCTGACAGATTTGGAAGAATAAAACAAATCCTGGTTGCACACAGCAATGACTTTCTTCTAAAATAAATAGTTCTGTGGTAAAAACAGAAGCATAAAAACGAGAGTGCTATGAATAAAGAAGTTACAGTGTGATCTGCTTCCCTCTAAAACTGGCGGTACTTAGAGCATGTTAGAGAATATGAGCAGGAGAGGAGTGCTACAAGCAAAATACTTGTGCATAAACAAAAAAAGGAGGGGAAGCCCAACTCCAAATAAGAGAACAGCTTATAGAGCATTCCAACAAACCTGCAAGAGCTAAAAAAATACTGATTCATGTGTGGGAAATAAAGTCAGTGGTCCTCAGCCTTTCCTGGACACAGGCAATGATGGCAAGCAACTAATGCATCAGCAATATTTTGTTTCATTGCCTGTAGTTTTAATTTCTAGAAATGGCTGCTAGAAATAGCAAAGCATCTTATGAACACAGTGTCAGTCTATAGCCATACATGGGGACCACTTGTATCAGATGAAACTTCAGCATCTACTGTTACTTCATGATGTTCATTTTTTCCATATTGGAAAAGATAAACTAAAGATTTAAAAAACCCCAAACAAGCAAGTATCTCAGAGTATCTCAGATCAAGGCATTAATTGGACAGCAAAGCGGAAATTCAGGATTAGCTTTTGTGACAGAAGGTGCAAGACATCATACAAAAAGCTGTTTACCTAGAAGGTAAAATTTCCCTCCTTCAATTCCCACTTCCTGCAAGGCAGCCCAGCTTCCTATCTCCTCTGCCAGTTCAGAGTGTGTGCATGCAAAAATGCAGTTTGCAGTCCAAACTGCTTGCTTTTAAAAATGATACTGTAATTGTAAGCATCTTCCCTACAGTATCTCCAAGACAGTTTCCAGATACTTCATAAAAGGAGCATAAAAATGTACATCTTCCCTAGATTTGCAGAAAAGGGTGGCTGTGAGAGAAAGAACCTGCAATCCTCTCTGCAGAGCTGTCAAGCCAATGAACAATTTAAGTTTCATTTGATCTGTAATTGGAACAGGCTTTCCACAGAACAAGAATCTTAACGCTTAGATAAGAGCTGCGTTTTTAGTATTAACAATGATAAAAAGACTGGTTATAAATTTGTACTGCCCACTGAAGTGAGAATTCCTAAATCTAGCAGCTGTAACAAAGTTAATTCTTACACTGATAAGTAATGAGAAAATGCATTCAGCTAAGCAAAGGAATTTAAAAATGGTTTATCAGTGCAAAAAACCTCAGTAGACGATCGCTGCACGTGTCTTGACATGTACATACAGAAATATTTTAGACATGAATGCCAAAAATAATCCCAGAGCACTTCAGGCCTGTACAGAAAGCTGGGCAGACTTTTTGAGGTATTGTGGAATTCTCTGTGCAGGGTATCTGCACAGTGCATTTAAGCCTCTGGGAAGAGAAAGGGCAGTCTTGCAATACACACCATTTCTGCTTTGCAAAGGGAAATAATGACAAACCCCATCTGTTTCTTACAAACATATAAATTATTTTATTTACAAAGCCATGTTACAAAAAAAAATAATAATAAAGCAAAAAACAAAAAATACAATCGCTCACTAGAGAATATCTCCAGGCCCGGTGTTGAACCATGGCAGTATCAATCAGATACATGTTTGTTCTGGTTTTCCTTTTTTAAACTGTAAGCCATAGAATTTACTATTTACACCTACTTTAGACATTTATTCTGCTTACAATTATCACAAGCATGGAATGAATTCTATTTGATACTGCTAATACATAAAGGTGCAGGACAAAGAATGAAAATACTTAGTGTTACAAAATATGGATTGTAGAAAAGAAATTGGCTGTACAAGTATGGCATTTTTTTTTTCTTAGAATGATTGGACATGCTTTCTTCAAAAGTCTTCTGGAAAAGGTTCTAAAATCTGTAGTAGGAAAGCACAATATAGCAGGTGCAAATTCATTTCTGTGCAACAACAGTTATTTAATATATCCCATGACTGACCAGCTATGCAAAACCCACAGAGTTTTGTTAAAGTGCCATGGGTCAACAGCATAACAAAATATAAGGTGTAAATAGAAAAATTTCTTTTTTTCTTCTTTTTTTTAAAACAATAGTTCACTGAGAATCAGCAATAATAGAATATGCTGTATAAACTATTCTCTACAAAGGTCGATCAGCACTATTTACAATTGTTACATCAATACAAAAGAAGGCATACAAGTTATCCAAGTCGCTTTTTATGGCTGACGGGCCTATGCATTGCGTATGTGTAACAACCAAAGCTTCTGAGCCTCTATTGCTGGAAACAAATCACAAGGTTTTCAGGCAAATGGGGAAGAAAAAGAACTATGAGTGAATGCTACACTAAGAATGCATTATAGGCTGGTCCAGTTTGTATCCACTTTTTTCCAAATGTTTACTTTCATTTCACTTTGCAGGCTAAAATTTTCAATACATTTAATTAAATAATAATTCTTTGATGATGAAAGAACACCACGGGATTTTACTTCGTGCTTAACTTTCCTGAAATGCTGTCAGGTGTAAGCCAGTTGAAAACAAAATTTAAGCAGCATTCAAAGGACAGGCTCCATAATTCAGCTTTCCAATTAAAAGATGCATGGAAACAGCTAAAGCTTTCTAAAACTACAAAATTGCTCCTTCAATTACTGATTAGCTTTATTTCTCAGAAGCAACCACTGAATCTCACAACCACTGTTTTCCCTCAACAACTAGAAATAGCAGTTAATTGATTACAGAGGATGACTTTGTTACTGAGATTTTTAAAATCCTGCAGTTTTATAACTCAAAATAAATTAAAAAAAATCAACATAGTACTGCTCCTAAAACTGAACAAGACAAAAATTGTGCAAAAATAACAAAGATATGTACACATTTTTCAGTCTGAAGAAAATGTACAATAAAAACATAATTCAAAGAACATTTTAAAAATATAAACATTGCTTAAACTTTCCTAAGTTTCATACTGTTTCTGAAACTATACCAGTCAGTTAGCTCTGAAGTATAGCAAAACATAAATTATTACAAAATTAACACTATAAAAATTTATTTTAAGAATATTTCTAAACTTTTTTCAAAGGGTCTAGCCTTGTTTATAATTGCTTAAACATTTTTAGTCTTAAAATTTGCCTTAAGCCTTCTTTTTTTAAAAAAGAAAGTAGTAATAATCTCCCTATTTGCAGTCTCTCACCTTTCCCCAAGATGTAAATAAACCAGCATATAAGTGCACTTTTAACACTGTAGAAATAAAAATTAACTCCTCTGTACTATTGTTCCAGTACCTAGTATTGGCTTCCTGATTATAAAATCTATATTTATTAAAAAATTATTCAGTAATCCTATAAGAAACACTGTCAGTGCAATTCTATTAATGCAAGCCAATCTGCTCAACTCCTGTCCTCACAAACCCAAACTGCTCACTGAAGTTATCAAGTGCTGTGTTCTTAAGGGTCTGGCAATCCCGCAAGATGTGGGGATTTTACTCATTGGGCCCCTGATAACAGTAATTACAGTTTGGTGCAAAATTCTGCTATGCATTGATTGAAGTATAGATTCCTTAAGAGCCTGATCCTGGAAGAGGCTGAACACTCAGAATTCCCACTGAAATTATTAAATGCTGTAGGTACAGAGCACCAATCAGGATTAGTCCCTAAAGTTGCAGTGCCCCAGCTGTTTGCAAATTACTAAGAAATGCACTCAATTTTTATCCATAGGACAAGCTTAAATACAGAATTACTGTAATTTTTACTGAATGAAAAAATTTGGAGATCCTTTAAATAAATTCAAATCATGATCTGGATTTTTGTTTCTTTTTGGAATGTCCATTGTGTTCTGGTAAGGAAAAAAAGGGAGCATTGCAATGCTAACAGCTTTAAAAGGCATGAAACATAACCAAGCAGAACGCACAGATCAGTGGCAAATACAAGTGGAAAAACTAAACAAATCACTATTACAGTTTTCTGTAAATTTAATTCTCTTTAAAACCACAAATTCATAAAATATTAAATCCATCTGCAGGACATAGAAAAGAAAAACCCTGTGGAGTAGGGCTGCTGAGAGCTAGAGATTATAGGCTGGTTCCTTTTCCTTGTTATGGAAGAGTCCTTATTCTACCAGTCCGGTTTGATGTCTTCTAAAAGAGAAACCAGAGCCAGGTTCAAAATCACACAATGTCTTTTGGTATAAAACACTTCAATAATGTCTGTGGCTGACAGTACTCAAAGCAGGAATTTATTTCAAGTCCCTGAACTAAATTTCCTCCCTGTTTACTGATTACATTAGACCTTTAAGAAAAGGAACTGCTTTGAATAAACAGCATATTTCCTTTCAGGATGGTCTGATTTTAGTAAGCTTTGGTGAATCTCATGTTCATTAACTTGGTTATCATTACAAATAAAGAGCAGCAATTAGACGACAACTCTGAAGAATCTTTTCCTCTACACAGCATGTTGTCATGCACAAGGAATCCTCACACAGCATACACGTTGTCACCTTCCCTTAATAAAATGATCTAGTTACTCAGTATTTAAAAACCACCGCATACTGAGGTCTTGAAGTGTTAACACTTTCAGGCACCTAAAAGCACTATGAAGACAAAAACACTTGATTAGTTAAAAACCTAGAACAAGGATAAAATCTGGAGAAAACAAACTTTTAATACATACAGGCACAATTAATTTGACTGTAAAACTACCATTCCATTAATTTTTGTTAAAGAGCTAGTAGTTTTTGTAGGGAAAAGTAGTATTTCTTTTACTAAAGCAATTATAGTTGGAAAAACAGGCATGCTTTTATGTATACAATCCCTAGATCAGGTCTCAAAGAGAGGCAGCAATATTCATATTAAACATTAATTGAGAAGAATCCATTTGAGTTTAACCTGATGGAGTTCAATGCAATGGAAGAGAACTGACAGGCCCACAACAATTCTCCTCATGATCCACCAGTCCCACGGGAATATCCAAGTGAACTTCAACACATGGAGCAAATGACCAAAAGGAACTACTCCTGTGACATCAAAACAACAACAGGCCACCTTCAGCTCCCAACTCAAAAATGAGAACCACTCAGTTATGGATGGCAGGTGACTTTCACAGCACTGACATGTGTCCCCTCACTCTGACCAGACACTTTGGGAATACCAGCAGGAAGCTCTCCCAGTCAGACAGCGCTTGGCCAGTCACAGGTGCAAACAAGACTGGGTTTACGGCGTAACACAATTTTCCAAATGCCACATTCACACCCAGCCACTCAACCCCGTGATGAGTTATGGACTCCTCTCCCTTCTCTTGAGAACAAAATTCTTCTCCTCCCTTTGGCTCCACCTCTGCACCAGCAGACAGCCCTGACAGGTTGCCTGGCCAGGGAACACAGCGGAGGCAGTCCAAAGGAACTGCTCCATATGCACATTTAGCACAGCAGCTGTAACTCTGCTTCCAATTGCATTGTTAGAAGTCTGTTGTTGTGATGTATTCATGAAAACTTGCCAGATTTTTCCAACTATAAACCCTGGTGTACCTTGCTTCACTTGGACTCCCTGATTATCATGGTTATAGCAACACTAACATTCAAAACAAGAGAGCTCAGCTTCCAGAGTAGTATCTTTACTGACACAGCATACACTTGTAGATCCACTTATTGTTATCCAATTATTAACATCTTTATAATGAAACTTTACAGCACAGTTCAAGACAGAAATTTTATTTAGAGACTATTCAATTGCTAGATTGGAGATGAAAGCTGCCACCAAAGCAGCTCAGGTTTGACAGTGACAAACATTTATTAAATAAGGAATCATTATTCATGGTTCCAAATACTAAAATCCTGTGTAAGTTTTAAAGAAAAGTTTAAGAAAACTTAGTATCAGCTTTATTTTTTTTGGTATTTGTACTTTGAACTCCACATTCAACTACCAAACTGACAAAAACATATTTTTTAAAATAAAATTATGTGAGGCTTAAAACAAGCAAACAGTTCTATTTTTGAAACAGTTATGAAAACAGGCAGCTGAAAAGCTCTGCAATAGTCTCAGTTTACACAGGGCTGACACAAAATTAATGTTTTGTTCTCTTAGGTTTTCCCCATGGGATCTAGGCAACAGATCCCAACAAGTTCTGCTCCTCGGGTAGTGTGTATGTTATACTAACAAAGGAGCAAGACATTAAAACAAAAACAGTTTTGCACTTCAGAACGGTTTGTCACTGGCAGTTGGATGACAGTGTCTCACACAGGAAAATGCCACTCCCTAGAAGCATGAAGAAACTTTCCACTTTTTTCCCTTCAGAGTAGTTCTTCCATACATATATTGCTTTGCATTCATTAGTGAGAGAAAAAAAAATGAAATTATTGTTTGGCAGTTCATCTCAAGATGTGAGCAATTCAGAGTATTTTGAATGGCATACAGTGGTGGTTTATCATTACTACAATCAAAAATCCTTTGGATTATTTGTGACTATACCTTGCTGAGGTGGGAAACCTTTTCACACTAAAGAACTTCATACTAAATTCTTGATAAAGTACTCAACTTGGAGAGTCAAATAGGGGCCATATTAAAACAAACTAGTGTATCAGTCCTTCAGACAGATGAGGGCTGGATCATGGCTCAAGCATCTGTTCTCACAAAAAAGCTGAGTTACAGCATTTATTATCATTACTCAACTCATAGCCTAAGAAGAACTTATATTATACATGAGTTAGTTACGCTTTCAGATTAGTTTCTCTGAATAGTCAAGTGCCTTGTCTACTCTGTCCTTTTTCTGTTCTTTCTTTGCTGCTTCACTTCTGGCCTATTTTTAAATGCTGTCCCTCCTGTGCCAGTCTGGGGACTCTGCTGTGCCATCTTGCTCAGCAGGAAAAGTTGGATAGAAAAACCAACAGAGATCTGCTGCTGCTCGGTCTCTAGCACCAAAGCAACAGCCAGTGAGCAGCACATGAGCCAATCTGAGCTGTAATACAGATGGTGAAAAACAAGCAAAAAACTTGTAATTTGAAATTCTTGGAGGTGAAAATAGCTGGAAAAACATTACATGAGAGGAGAAATCTAGTATTAGTTCACTGAAAGGCAGCTTCTATAAAGAACTGTATTCATCAAGAAATTGTATTTTAAGGTTTTATAGCATAAAATGTTTCAAAACTGCTTACAGACTACTTAAGTACACTTCTTAAAGCAACTTACTTGTCTGTTGTGTACTGGGTTTGATGTACTCGAAGGACTGGATTGTGACAAAGCTACACTGCTATTTTTTCCAATCTGAAAAACATCAATTGAGCAGTATTGAGAGGCATATTTGTCAGTTGAATGCAGATGCTGGTGAAGGCCTTTCCTTCCCTATGTAATGTGGTATCACCCGTGTTGCATTTGGAACACAGGTGTTTTGCTATTGCAAAAGCTATGCTTCAGATAGAATAATCATTGTCTCTCAGAGCCTGTATACTTTAAATAGTCTTAAAAGGCACATAAATACTATCACAGGTCAGAAAATAACATACAAAACAGTCGCTGAGGGAACATAAACTGTAACCCCCCCACCTCTCTAGACTGAAATACTGGTTTCACTTGTTACTGGAGTCACTTAGAGCAGCTACTCAGAGAGCACAGAGGGCTTGAGGTCATTGGATATACTCCCCAGGAGACCTTCCCCACTTCTGGGGAGCTTAAACCAAGTGGCCAAGCACCAGAGCACGCCCTAAGTTATTCCATTTTCTTCCATATATCATTGCTCAATAAAGCAAATATTAATCACAAGAACTAAACTCTAGAGGTTCAAATTTGCATCTGTATTCATCTACCGCATCAGAGAATTTCTTTGGGAATGAGCATAAATTGTAGTACACATCCATACATTTTAAAACTACTTAGCTATAATGTTGCAATATTCAATCTGCTTATTTTAATGTTTGTGAGCTTACAGCATTCTGCAAGAGCAGCCTGTCATTTTTTTTTCTACAATGGCCTGTAAACATGGTGTAGATATTTCTGTTGCAATACAAAAAAGGACACAGCTGCTGAGTCAGAGGAGTAGTTCCTCAGGGGTTACAAGACTGATAAAAATTAACCATGGACACCTGTCTGCAAATGGCAGATGACTGGAGTGTGAATAGTTGTTTACAAAGTCACGGACTTTAAGTAACATCACTTTAATCCTTAGATGGAGAGGTAGCAAGGACCTGTGTTCTAAACAGTGAGAAATGCAGTAGCCAGTTTCTTGCTGACTTGGTGGGGCTGTGGCATCACTGACAGGGCCTTCACAAGAGCAGCTTTCTCCTTCCCTTCCCTCAGCATTGTTCATTATTTTGCCATTTCTCATAGAGAGTGAAAGGTAGCCTCTCTCTTTCTCTCCACATTGGCTCTTTTTCATACGGAGGTTGTTCGAAACAGTGTTCTCTGTTCACATTCTACCCAGAATAAATGTTTGAAGTTTTTTATTTACAGCCAATTTTGAAGGTGCTCCCATGGCGCACAACAGTTAAAAGGATGGGCTATTGCTTGTCCTGCTCCCTTCAGCTCATTGTTTCGCCTGCCACAGCCGTTCTCTAGAAGATAACATTCTTCAACATACAAATCTTAGCTAAAGATACACAACCTTGTATTTTTCCTAGCCATTCAGAACATCAGGACACACCTGTGAACCTTTCTTCTCTACATACACCATTACAGCATTCATAAAACCCTTCATAACAAATACATGTCTCCTTTTAAAGGGAGAAACAGTCACACAGGCTGAATAGGTACAGCACTCTGAAAAGAATGAAAGGTTCCAAGATGTCTGGGGTCTTTACTGCTGAGAAACACCATTTCAAACATATTAGTGTGAGGCCAAAACTCAAATCCCCTTCTTTTTTCAGTCTCTTTTGAAAATAGAGTGTACTTCAAAACCCAATGGTTAACACTTTCAGTTACTCTCTATCCAGTCAAGAATTGAATTGAGTAAGAAAACTATACCTGAGCCTATCACCCATCACTTGATCTTTTTTTCTGTTTTCTTAGTCTCTTTAATTTGCCCTATTACATCAAGGAACAGGAGCAAGATTTTAAGCAAAGCCATTTTTTTGGGGTGGAATTTTTACTGTAATTGCATTTCTAGACCACAGCAAGCCAAACAGTGTAGCTTAAAAGGGAATTTAAGTATTGTATTTTGCAGAGCTTTAATAAACACATGTAGAGTATGTAATATTATTTGAACCATATGCTTAAATGGGTACAAATTCCATTTATTTTGTATTGCATACAGTATACTTGTCACAAAGACAATTAGCTGCCAGCCAGACTTCTGAAATACAATTAACTCCATTTTACCTCCTATTTTTGATTACTGCTCTAGCTCCAAAAACCAGCAGGATAAGACTGATAAAAATTAACCATGGACACCTGTCTGCAAATGGCAGATGACTGGAGTGTGAATAGTTGTTTACAAAGTCAAGGACTTTAAGTAATATCACTTTAATCCTGTGTGACCAACTTTTACATACATACATAGACATATATGCATGTATACATATATATGTATGTACGTAGCTGGACATATATATATACTTAAAACATGTTTAAATATCTGCATATTGTAACACTCATTACAAATATTTAACCTCTTACTTAAGGAAAAAATATTAGTCAGAATTACATTTTTACAAATATTCAGCAAAGACCTCTGATTGATTCCTTGTGGTTTATTTACTTCTATTACCATGCAACATGATGAAATACATCACAAATTGAAACTGGAATGACACACAGATTTGATCCCTAGGGGGCTCAGAATTTGAACTCAGAACCTCCTGCATGCAGCTGTAAGACTTCCTCACACTGCACTAGCTACAGACACAGTCTATGCCCTGTGAAAAGATGATATACAATCCATTTCCTATTACCCATGTTTGTACCAAAGTACCAATTTGTACTTACTTTTTCTTTCCATTTGACACCATATACCTCAGGGCAACTGAGTCTTTCTGGGCACACACATTTCAAAAATCAGGTTATGTGACAGAAGGAAGAATTTACAGCATCCTCTGCTGACTTCAGTTACTTGAATATCAGTTCTAATTGCAGGACACATTTAAGAGGCTTACAGTAGAGAGACAATGCCACTACGCATTTTAAAAAGCCAAATATGTCATCTCTGTTGCACCTCTGCTGGAAGTAGGAAAGAGAAAATATACCTGCTAGGCCATTCTTTGAGACCTTCGTTCTGTCTCCTCTACTGGCTTTAGGATTCATTTATTCTTTTTTTCCTCTCCCATTTCTGCCATATTACTTATGAATGGATTGCTTTGCCCTTACCATTGTCTTTTCCAAATTCCACTTATTTTTATGTGCAACATCCTTAGGAAATGAGAGTTTCACAAACAAAAAAATAAAATTCCTAAGCTACCTTCTCTGGATTCTCTGAGCTATCCTATTTTCTATGGCTTTGTCTTCCAGACGCCAAGGCCAAGTGTTGTTTTGTGTGCACTGCAACGCACTGGACAGGGTAGCAGAATGAAACAGTAGACCATTATAAAGATCATTTATTGGCAGTTTTCCCACCAGATCTTACTTCACATACACTTTTGTCCTTACATAGCACCACTAAAAGAGAAGCCAAAGCCCTGTTGCTATCAATGAAGCAAGCATGTGTAATGTTATCTGTTGCACTGATGTCAATATTCTGTAAAGACATGTACACTAAAAAAGATAACCAAATGCCCACTAAAGGTCATCTGGTTAAGATCTTAATTTCTTAATTTTTCCAGTTGCAAACAGGAATCAAAATCTGAGGTGTGGCACCTCTGACTCTCCCCAGGATAAAGGTAGATGTGTTTTACAGAAGAGAAATGAAGAGACGTGCATAACATTAGGAAATGAACCAGCAACAAGTTTGGGAAAAGAAATAAACAGAAATTCTGACCCTCATCTTCCTGTTTCAATAACACAATTTATTTCAGAGAGATGAGAATTAAGAAATTTTTTTTTTTCTAAAAATTATTTATCCATTCTGGACATTCAAGAGATACAAATAGCTACTTTAATAATTGAATAAAAAAATCTCATAAAAATATTTTGAGAAAGTATATATATATTTAGTTTTTTAACTCTAAAAACATCTATGACTGGTACAAAACAAATACAAATATGCTTCTGTATTCACCTAGAAAGTAAGTTGTGTGATGAAAACCAATCTGAAGCAAATATGGTATTTTCTTTCCAGAATGCATGAAATATTTCAAGGAAGTCAGACATGATCTGCAAAGAAATAACTGGAAGAGTCCCTTACCTGCCGAGAGATGGAGCTGCTTGTAGGATCTGGCACCGCAGAAATAAGGTTGGCAGTGCTCTTTCTATGAACACTATTCATACCAGGCATTTTAGTGATTTTACAGGCTTTGCTACTAGAACTAGAGTTTTTACGTTTTTTTCCTTCTGATTTGTCAAAAGAAAGGGGTAGAGAAGACACTGCATTATGTGCTCCCAGGGAGTGGTCTCCTGAGTGGTGCACGAGAGAAGATACAGACAGATTAGAAGAGTCAATACTGCTCACTACCATGCTCATGTGTTTCACTGAGTCTGTTGAACTACTTGACAATGAAGTCCGTCCTGAGGGCTCCGATTTGGCACTGAGTGGGCTTGTTCCATTATTGGTATTGTGCACAGACACACTGTTATAGGAAGATGTCGCCTGATAGGAGTTCAATGTTGAACTGGGGTTCAGGACACAGTTCTTTTTGTGGGACCCTGAAAATGAAGACGAGGAAGATGTCTGCAAAGATAATGAGGACGATGACGATGATGACGATGACGACTGTGGCTTTTTCTTTTTGTTACTTGAAGACTCATCACTCCGAGATGACAGGTCTTTCACTTTTGAGGATTTGCTGGTTTTTGTTTTGGATGGCTTGTGGGATGGGGAAGGGATGACTGCTGGCACTGGTGACACAGCTGATGGTGCCTTAAAAGTTGAGTCCATGATACTTAGGCTTGCAGCCATGTGAGGAAAAGCTGTGGTGTGTGACATAATAGAATTCGTCTCTGCCGTTGTCACAAAGGCTGCATTTGATAACATGGCTGATGTCATTATGTAAGAAGAAGTGATTCTTGAACTGATAGGTGTTGAAGGAATATACACCGCACTGGGGTTGCTGAAGGGCTGTAAGACTGATGCTGGAAAAGGAGTGGAGACATGTGCTGCTGGAGAAGGCATGGGACTATCTGCCGCAGGAGGGATTTTCCTAAGTAGAAAAGGAAAAGATATAAAAAAAAAGATGACATTTAGATACATAAAAAATTCCATCCAAACAATGCAGATAGGAAATAATTTCCATGAAGGACTAACTTATTCAAAAAAGCAAACCTAGTTCATTATAATTTTGATTCCTATTCTATTCTACCAATCACATACAGCAATTAAGTGTATAGCATTGCAATTTAAACACATTATTACAAATTTAATTTCCTTTTTCCCGGTCTTATTTTACCAAACAATTAAAAAATGCAAATAAAACGCCTGACAGTTGCACCTGTAAATATTCTAGCCACTGTGTTTCATTAATTGCATATGTTTTCCTTCAAAGTTCAAGTTGGGGAACAGTTTCAATATCAAACTAATCTCATAGGTTAGATTTCATTAAGGTAGTAAATGATCCAGTCTGGGCAGTTGTGAAGCACTTAATCATTGAGCTTAAAGAAGAAAGCTCATGCCTTTCCAAACGCAGTGCTATTCCCAACAGCTCATTTGAGAGCTGGTTAGATGGGATTAAACAGGTAAATTATTGATTAATTTTCACTGATATTGAAAAGTTGACAAAATATTAAACAGAGCTTGATAAGCTTTATGAACAGCTAAATACTCTTCTGAGAAGAAAATCTAATAATATTACCTGTAAAATTAGTAGAATGTACTCAAATTCCTTTCCATTCAGCCATCATCTGTTATTTTATCTAGTGTGGTGTTACCAAAGAACCAGTCCTTCATAATGTCTCTCAGAAAACTATTATGTGAGCTTTTCCCATTATTTAGACTTAAATTTAATTCACAGTTTAATCCTATTTCTCTTTGCTAAGAAGTTGTACAGCCCCATAACTCTGCCCTTGTTATCTTCACTACTGACACCTTTTCCATTTTTAAAGGCTTACTCTTGCCCTCAGAGAAGTTTGATAAAAAGCAGCCCTGGGTGTGCTGTTTTATCATAAATCAAATCCTAATTACAAGTGTTCTCTCCAGGTATTCCTCCTATGGAGACTGTTGGACAGAACACTGTTTATGGCACAGTTACGTACATCAGGGATTACATACAGTCCATGCCAACAGAAATGAGGAAGTTCTACTGCCTGCCACTTGCAATGCAAGAAAAGCTGCTCACCAGAGCCATTCCTCAGGTTACTGTTAAAGAAGGGTCAACAATTCCTACCCACCTTTGCAAAGTACTTTGTGAACTAGGATAAAAATACTTTGTTAATGCTACAGTTCTGAAAACATGCCCCTGCATCCCTGTACCTCTGGCCACAGCTGCAGAGCAATAGAAAAGCAGCCTCACACCCAGCCCTGCTTGAGGAGCACAGGAAAAGGTCAGTCCAGAGGAGGGTTGAGGACAGCAGAGGTTAGGCACTGTCTAACAGGCAGGTGAGTATGGCCGGAATTCATTAAAATATTAGAGATTACATAAACAGCTTGAATTTGGGAAAATGTTTAAAATCAGGTTTAGTGGGAGCAGGATAAGGCCTGTTTACTTCTGGTATCAAATAACTACTATAGAGGTTATTTTTGTTTCCATTGATAGTAGAGGTGCTAGTTTGTACTAGTAGTGGTACATGTTTTGTCAGATGCCCAAGCATCTTTTCTCCTGACAAACAAAGCTAATAGATAACAAACTTTAATCTTCCTGTTTAAGGAAACTAAAATATTTTTATTTGTGGAAGGTGACAGACACTAGTTTACAAATTTACAAAGCAGATCGAGTCTGATCAGTCTCTAAACAGACATGAATCTGGCCATTTTATGGCAGAACCAACCATTTCCAAACTATATCTCCTAGCACAGTGGCACTGTTATCGTTAAGTTACCAGGTTAGTCAGACAAGCCAAGCTTTAATGCTTAAAAAATACATTTAAATAAAAATCAAACCTTGTTTATCTAATGGCTGGCATCCAATGAATATAACACAGTCCTGATAATAAACAGTGACATGAAACACTGCACTTTAGTGTCATTACATTGGAAGAAGAATGCATATTCTGTAGCGGAATACCCCCCAAAAAAATCAATCCTAGCTGCAGATGCCATTAACTTTTAATAATTATTTTTTTAAAAGAATTAACATCTATTTTAGAAGTGCAGTCTATTTTAATACATCTGTGTAGTTAAAGCCTACAGTGCTTGGAACCTGCATATGTGATACAGAGGTGCTTCAACAGTAAGTAATCAGAATTTTAAGATCCCAAAGGCAGTAAGGGCACTATGGACTAAAACCCTATCATATTCCATCTTATGCACAGACAAATGTGCACTGAGTTCCTTACCTTACAACTCATGAGACTTACATAGCAAAGCCTGAATGGGTGATACAGGGGCATGATAAAGGCATAAAATTCTAAGCAAAAATCTGGATTCTTAGGGACTAAAAAGAGTTCTAAATCTGGCAGAAATTTACATCAGACTAGGAGATTGTTCTGTTGGGCTGTATATTCCTTAACCAAGAAGATTTGCACACATATTACTGCTATACCTTAATACAGAGATAATTTTACAAACACTGGCCATGGAGTGTTTAATTCAGAAATTTTACAGAATTAAAAATGTTAAATTACCCACCAAGTGTAAATATCCCACTTACTTCCACATCTGTGAGTTCAAGTGTTTTTCTACCATGGAGTTCAGTGCGAATCGAAAATGGTCCCATCTTCTGTCAAAGACATAGTACCCTCTTCCCATTAAGCGACTGCCATACGAACAGAACTGAAAGAAAATGTATTTCAATGTTGTTTATAAAAATGTATTTCTACATGATGAAATATTTATTGATAGATCAAGGAACACCATTGTAATTTGTATCATGCATATAAAACTTATTTTAAAAGGTGGTCTTCACTACCTGCAGCATAAATACTTTTTTTTCAAGAATTATGAAATACGTGCATAATATTTCAGCTTAGTGTAAAGCATATTTCATACTTCATTTACAAATCAGTGCCAGAGAAAGAATGTAACTGCTGAGATACTGTTAAACAAAAAATTCTTACTGCCTCAGAAAGACAAGTTATGCTGTTCTGTGTGTCTTAAAACTCACAATTGCATGATAGCAATAAAAATATAACTGAAGCGGAAAAAAAGTGCAATGGCAACGTCTTTAGTCTCTAGTTAATAAACCACTGACATTTCAGTAAAAAAATAAATTGCCATTCATGGCATCTGTGCTGCAACAGAACATGGGATACACTCTTCACAGTGCATGACAATCAGCTGGAGGAATAGTAAATATTTTGAGAATTCTGTAGAGCTCAGGAGTACTTGCACCACTTCCTCCTGAGAACTTCCTGAAAAGTCCTACTACACTGAAACGTTACAGTCAGGAATCTGCTCTTGCTTCAGTTCAGTCTTACTGACCTACATGATGCAGAGAACTGCCGCAACACCTATTTGTAGGAGAGAAACCTGTTACAAATCATCCTTGAAAAACAAGACAACTCTCCATCATACAAGGGACCCAGGTCACACAAATTCTGGCTGACGGAAGAATGGATGTGGCAGAAAATCATCCATTCAAAGTGCTTTTCAGCTTTAATGGACAGCAAGTGGTGACTGCAACTGTTCATCTTAAGTTTGTTTCATCACAAGGTTAAACGGGTTAATTAAAACCACCTAAGTTGACAAACTAGCCTCACCTCGGAGTGAGCTACCACTAACATCAGGTACCACCAAGAGGCAATTTAAGTAGCTACTGGCTTTCCCCCGATCAATTATTTCCACCCGGCTGGGAGAGCGACTTCGTAAAGAAAACAGTCTACTTGAATATGAAATTCAGCAATTTAGCATGAACTGAGCTGGAGGTGATTTGCACCATCTTTTCTGACTTCACACTGACATGGACTAAGAACAGTTTCACTACCAGTAACTGCTTCAGTTGAGATATGCTCAGATTTCAGAGAACAGATGAGTCAGTGGGTTTGCCTTGAAACAGAACTAAGATCCTCAACCAAAATGGCTATTGACAGCCATGCCTCACTGCTGAGGCACGTACAAGAACTGGCTGCATTTAGATTAATTTTTAAATTGTGTGGGCATCCATGCAGTTTTTAAGTCACAGAGAAGCAGTCAACAAAACCAAAGCAACACACAAGAGTACCAAGGAAACAGGAGATTCCTGCATATCACAGTATTATGTAGACTACAATAATTCTCATTTTCTGTGTAAGAACCAAATACAGGATTTCATCTGACAGTCATTTAATGTTCAGGTCATACCTTTTCCTGGTGTCTGATGGTAACAAGTTCTCCTTTGCTCTAGGGAATATAAACAATGCTACCAGCTATCACAATGTTTGTTTTATTCTGCATATCATATGGAAAACATGTAAGTGTATTCTTTCACTCAATTTTTATGAGAACCAACTCCTAAGAAGTTCAAGAGTTCTTCCATTGGTTTTTGGATTGAACAGTGTAAACAAATTCACACTGCAGAGATAATACCACAAAGCAGCTTTTACTGTTTACAATGAAATTTCTTACTAACACAGGAGAAAGACAAAACCAGCTGCTTAAACACATACTTAAGAGCTTTTCTGTTTGGAGATGAATGAAGCAATAGTTTCTAAGTCCACATACACTCATATAAATGCCATTTAATTACTGCTTTAAACCAGACTACAAAAATGAATGGAGCACTGTACTAGCCTTCTGCCACCAACTGCAAGGTACAGTTTTGTAAGAGCTACAACAACCAAGAGAATATCTGCTCCGGTCACATTTAAAGCAATGCAACTTTCCTCAGTTTAGCAGAACTACACACAATTTGAGGTTTACTGAGAGGACAATCTAAAAACAGAACTTCTGATTTTTTGCTGCCCATCTTGTCCTACATCAATTTATCCTGTATAGTGACCAGTCTTCTCCTCCTACCTTATCCCATCCTTACAATTTTCTGTAAATTTTTTTTTTTTCCTCTTTAGGACAGGTTTCAGAATATAAGGTCTTCATTCCTTACCTTTTTATTAAATTACTTATTTGTTCTCCCCTCTCTAATTATGCAAGAACAATGGCAAGGCATGTCAGAGACTGACACATACCCCAAGAGGTCTGGGATGGTGTCCAGAAAAATGACAGTCTAATTTCTCAGATTCTTCAGCTCCATCCGCTTCTCCTTCATCACTGGACAATCTGCTTGTGATATCTCCTCCCATGGAAGGCAGTGGCAGTTCTGGTATGTACCCACTGTGGTTTGAAGAACTGTTGCTGTTTATGCTATTTGCAGATGAAGGTCTAGAAGGATAATATACATTTAAATCATCAGCCTTCAAAGGCTCTACAAACCTACCTGCTGGCATCAAGCATCGAAGCAAATGATGGCAGAAATGATTAATGTAAAGAAGGACAGTAAAAGATACTGAATAGCTGACATTTGGTTTTGTCAAAAATATATTGTGGGGTTGTCATCAAGTTAATGTTAGCAGAAGCACCCTTCTATTGCCTGAAATTTTAGATTTGTCATGAAGGTGAATTTCAGATCTTGAGAGAGGCAAAGTATATTTAAAACACAAAATAAAAACCAGATGTATAAAATCTTCTTACACTGAACCATTACTCTCCTACTTGATTAATCCCAAGGGTCCAGGTAGGAAATTATAAACCAAAATCCTACTGAAATTAGTGTACTAAATATAAGAGTGTTTAGCTGACTACTAGTCACCTCTACAGCTAGATTAGTGAGGGAAATAACTGGGAGAACCCCTCAGAGCATGTAGGTTTTCTTTACCATTGTCTAAAATGTAAGAAAACAATTGTCTTTGCACCACAGGGTGTGATGGTGCCTTGCCCTTCAAAAATAGTTTGAAAACACATTAGAAGTGGGAATGGAAAAGGTTCTCAGTTATAGTCTGTACAACCAAGTATGTAGGGAGAACTCTGAGGCTGGAGGAGATGTCCACACTGGGCAAAATCTGCAGATCATCTTCTTCAGTCTCCTGAATTCCCTCTCTCAGGACAGAGCAGACCTGAGAGTGCAGACAGGAGCCCTCTCCTGACCTGTGCAGGGATTGCTCACCGATGGCATCAGTATCAGGAATAAGGCTGCAGCTGCTGCAGCAGGGGATGGACTGTGCGAGTGCTCCGCAGCCCCAGGAGGGCTTGGCTGGGTCACGCAGAGCCACCCCGGGTGACCCTGGCGAGCTGTGCCTCTGATAGCAGCACAGCCACAGCCTTGCTGGCCCCACAGAGAGGCTGCAAGTCTGCCATGGCTGCTCCAAAACCAGACAGGACACCCCAACAGAGGCATTGCAGCAGAAACGGAAATGTAGGCTGTACAAACACAGTGCATGACTGCTAAAATCCTCCTCCTCGAGTAATACTACATCTGCAATTTCCGCAGCTAATGCTCATGAAATTGCACTCCAGTTTTGCTACTTGGACTGTAACACCTTCTAAACCCCATTTCTACCTGTCTGCCTGTGCTCCTCTCTATGGAAGGACTGTGTAAGGTCACTGCTTTTACAAGAATTAGGCAGAGAAGCACCAATTCATCTGTAGGTATTGTTTCACTGCTTTTTCACTCAGACCCTGAAAGGCCTACCTCTGTCACTGACGGAATAAAACTTCATTAGGCCTTAATGGCCACACAGAAAACATTGCAAACACCTGCCTCTGTAAGACCTGAGATAGCAAATACAAAAAATATCTCTTTGAAATAGGGACTATCGAAGTAAAGTCCCAAAATGAGCACCCAATCCTGACCAAGCTTTCTGCAAAGAAATGAATGATGAAAAAAATATAAATCTGAACAAAGACAATTAGTTTAGCTCTATGCACTCCAGTCAAAATTAGTACCAAAAAATCCCACAAATAAAAAAAATATGGGAAATTTTCCAGAGGATAATTAGAATTCAGTAGATCAAATACCTCACACTGTTTTTTGCAAAAGGATGCCTTCAGAAGTTTGCATTGTCCTTCTGAGGACTGTTTTTGTCCTATGAAAACTCTTCAAAACAAGGGAAGACAGACAGTTTCATATCAATAGTTTTAAACCAACACTAAATTACACCTTTTTTTACAACAATTCCGTTGGTGTAATTGGCAAAGTATTTCTGGAGAAAAATTCTACATAAATGTGCAGAATCTTATCAGTAAAACCTACATTGATTGATGTAAACATTTTATTCACAATTATGAGCAAATGACTTGAATATAAACTTTCCTAATTATTAGTGACCATTCAAGCAAAAAAATGCAGTTAGTCTGAGATTCTGAGCCAAAGACAGACACTATTCCTTTCCTCATCCCCAATCAGATCACAGGCTACCATGGACAGAGTTAGATTAACATAAACTAGCAGAAATTCTTATATTAGTATGTTTTATTGTGCAATAGCCTAAAGAAGTATCAAATGCTTATAAACTGAGCTGTATGAAAGACTAAGAAATTTCTTACAGCACCCTTCAGAATGCAACATTCCACACTGGAGAACTGCTTACCTTGGAAGTACAGAATTTGGTGGTCTAGATTTTGCAGGAGATGTTACTTTAGATTCTTGCCCAGAGTTCACTGAGGATCCTGACAGAGAGTCTTGTGCTGGTGTGGGCTGGCTCTGATAGCTTTCCCTTGCAGATGGTGGATGCTCTTTGTCTTTTGCAACTTCTTTTTCCCTGGATCGAGCTTTGTGTTCAGCTAGAAGGATGTCAAACTGTTTTTTACGGCCTGGAACTGCTCGTCGATGATTAAGTGAATGAGTCTAAAAATAGGGTGGTTAAAAAGCATTTGTGTGTGCATGATATTGTTTATGAGTCCTCTACACTTCTGATACACCACTACTCTAAAAGATAAAATCTACTTCAAACAATTTTAGCCACAGTTATGGAAATAAAGCTGCTATTCCACATTATCTTTGATAATTTATGAAGTCAGTCTTCATAATGCCAACAATCAAGGCTAAAACTACTTTTTGCAACAATTTTTATATAATAGAGACTATTGACTTACCTTTTCCAAGACAGAAAATAGATTTCCAGTAATTTTAAGATATTAAGAATGTTATTGTAGCTTTTAACTTACAATGAAAAACTGATTTCATTGGATTGAAAAACATGAATATATTTTAAAGCAAATTTAGCTGATCATCTCTACTGACAGGCAGCACATACACATACAAATGTTCATTATTAATGTCTCATATTGCACCTACTTTTTGACATGAGAGTTATTACTATCAAAAGGGCAACCTCCAAGCAATTTATGATACAAAAATATGTTATTTTTTTTTTTTACTAAAATTTTTTTTTTTACTAAGAACTGACTATACTTCAACATTGGTGCACACATGAACGAAAAAAGGAGCATTTAAAATAACACTTGGGTTTCTACATGAAACGTTAATGCTTTTTGCATAATAAAATGACAAGAAAAAAAATCTTTTTAGAAATATCAGTGGAATAATGCAGATGCTCTGATTCAAAGAAACAGAATTACACAAAAGAATTACCTGAAGACAGCGCCTGAATACCATACCCATTGTCTGTAAGACAGGAGCAGGTATGACCTCTCAAACTACTGTGGTAGGATTTAAACTATAACAAAGCATCTGACAGTTTATCTTCTAAGAAAAATACCTTGCAGGTGAGTGATCTTGTGCAAGGTTTCTTTGTTTCAGGATCCAGTACTCCACAGTGTTTATTTGGGTCAAATTCTCTTTCTGTTTGATGGGAGAATGAGAAAGGAGGAAAAAAAGAGATTATTACAGAAGTTTTAAGCAAGTAGCTTATAATTTTTGCCTGTTAAGAACTTAATTCAGTGAGGCTCAGCCTGAACCACTGATCCCAACCCCAGCATCCCATAACACTGCTGTGTGCATCACTCATATAGCTGTGCAGTTTTTTGTCCTTTCATGTTTTAAACCATTTAGAGCAGGATTTCAGTCAACGACTTCATGGAAATAAGTCTGCTTAAAGAGCTGTACTCAGTCGAGTGGCCCAAACAAAGGACCAAGCCAAATCCCTGTGATTTCAATTCCCGCTCTAACTGTGGCTGCCTCTGAGGCCATGTAAATACCTCAGTTGCAAATCTGGCTCCTGAGCTGGGCTAAGACACAAATGGTATCACAAATGCTTTAAACAACATTTCTCTGACATACTTAGAAACTCTAGAAAACAACCCATGGTGTTTTCAAAGTAAATAGAAGATTACTGGTGGCATTTTAAAAACCAAATTTACATAAATCTGTCCCCTAAACCTGTATAAAAAGAACATGTATGTTAGTTTTTATTTCCCTAAGTGAAGGGAGGGATGAAGTGTAAAGTTTGCAGAGATTATGAAAAGAGGCATATATATGACTTCTACTCATTATTAACATTAAAAATGTATTAATATTTAATATGCTGTATTTGCATATTTATTTTTCATTAATATTTTAGTATTTCTATACCACAGATAGCATCACCTCCTTTAGGTTATGTTAATATAATTTTAGGGTTTGCACTAAGAACTGTAACAAAACTATGGATATACATTTTTTAGTTTATGCCATCAAAACCCTCTACCATTACTTTCGTACACCTTGTTCGTACACAAATTATAGTGTAATTGGCAGACTGGTTTGCTTTTGATTGATAGGGGAATATAAACTATTTGCCAAATCCTATTTTAACTATACAGTGGTTTCACATTCGGATATAATAAACATCCTGTACTCAAATACAATATTTAATCAGATGATCTAGAAATTCTTTATAAACAAACAAATGGGAGCTAAGAGGAAGACAGTGATTCACAGATGTGTTACAATGTTATGACAGCATCACAGCAAGTAGAACAGCTGGAAGAAGAAAAGTAAGGACAAGTAGTTTACGTTAGACAGCAGCTGTCCTCCAGGTAACACAATTACTAGCAGTTTTATGTATTCTGCTATATAGACTTAAAAATGCTTATGCAAACATTAAATGGTTGTGCTATTAACCTATTAGCAGAGCCATACAAAAAAGTGAGCTTGGAAAAACCAGCTAGCACAGGTTTTTTTGTGAAATCTACAAAGCAACTGAAATATGTTAAAAGTAGTTGTAGTTTCTTTGGCATTAACAACACAACAGAAACACAAAAGTAGCTGTGCATGACTCAATATAATATTTTTTTTTTCTACTTAATAGATGAAAACACATGTTCATGAACTAAAGGAGTTAGTTACTCCTGGGGTTTGAGGGTAAGATGTTCCTATTAGTTTCCCAAATCACCAACCTAAAAAAACTTCAACTGAAATTAAAAAACCAAACTGAACAGACAATATGGACTAATAAATATGCCTTCAAATGAAAAGTCCAGAGGGCAATTATATGGTTATGGAACATGTTCTGAAAGTCACCAAGCAAGGACTGCTTTGGACCAACACAAAACAGACTTAAAAAATCAAAAATCAAAACTGCTTCAGATTGGTACTGTCAGTAAGTGGCCCAACCAAGACTTGCAGGACTGATTATAGCAAAGCCAGTTATTAGGAAAACATATACAGATAAACTCAACACAAGGAGTTATAAGAGGAAAGAGTGGAAGCCTCTGCCATTGACTGAAAAACAAAATAGCAGGCTTTCTGTGAGAAACAGAAAATACTGAACAAACAGGGAACCACTTCTCCTGGCTGAAGCATGTGTGTGTGGTCCAGAGAAATCATTGCCAGCTACAGACATTGCTGGTTTGGGCAACACACTACATGAAACTTACTACCTTCTAAACAATAATAAAATGTAGCTTCCGACTACTGTGTTAGAAAATGTGGAGTGTGGCAACCCCCAGACCCCTGTGCACAGGCACAGCTTGAGAAAGCTGTTTCTCTGGAATGAATTCCACTTTTTCACGTTCAGTGGACAAAGTGAAGAACATCTGTTATAACCTCACCAAAAGAAGAGGAAGGGCCAAACCTGAACTGTTACAAACTCCTGTTTGCAACACAAAAGTTTTTCTTGGTGTAAGATGGGCATCTGCATTCCTTAAACTCATCCCAGAGAGAACAAGAACTAAGGAAGACTTAGAAAAAAAAATATTTTTTTTGCAGTTTGCTACTAGGAAACACTGATCCACTTATGCTGGGCAGCTACAGACTGTCTTTTGTGGTTCCACAAGCTGTTTCCTCTCTCTCAACAAGGACAGTGCTCCTGAAAAGAGGGCAGGTTCATTCATCACCCAAACAACCACCAGCTCTCAGCAAAGAAAAAAACAAACTTCAATTACAGTCAGGGAAATGGTCTGAGAGAGAGCAGAGGTTGCTAAAATGGGAAGGAAACAGATGCAAACTGGCCAGACTTATTAGGGAGCTTCAAAAATTAACATCTGTACAGCTCCAGGGCAGCAGACTGAGGGAAACCTAAATCCCCTAGCTGCAGTTTCATCCTCTTCATGTGAAAGAATGAAATTATGGGGTATCTCAAATAATCATCTCCTTGACCTTCAAGAATCTTTTTCTCAGCCTTTGCAAACTCCTGTATAATAATGGAGAGGAATCCATCATAGCGACACACAATCTACAGGTAATTCATCTCCAGTGCTCTCAGGACTTCTATGGTTTGCATCATCCCTAAATTATTGCATTCCTGCATCAATACTTGAGTTGGTGGAATAAGACTGAACAGATCACAAATCTGATCATGACAGAGGAGCTGTAAAAAAAAAGTCTCAGTTCTGCATACTTGTTAACCATATAAAAGTAAACACATGCCTATCCGGGTGCTCAGTCAGTCCTGTGCAGAAATTTCCACCATGTTCCCTAGCCTAAAAGACACTGCAAGTCAGAGCTTAGAAAAAGAACAGTGGCAGAGTCACTTCCACAGAAAAAGCCAACAAGCTGAAGGAAGGCCCTACAGAATTGATTCTCCTTTATGAACACATTTCTACAAGCATTTGTACAAAAATTTACAAGTAGCACCTACAGCCTGCAGTGGTGACATGAGGAAAACGGCTAATAGTTTCAATTGTTCAAGGAGGAATTCTGAATCGATTAGCTAAATTAGCTAAATTAAGCATCTAAAACATTAAAGGAAATAATAGGTTAAAAGGAAGCAATATTCTAAATTAGCTGTAAAATATAGAGAGTTTTTATTAGAATAATATATTGGATCTTAGAAAGTGAAATGTAAGGGTTAAAGCCTAATCTTAAGCTACTTTCTTGTAATATTTTTTCATTTTGTGAAATGCTATAAATGAACATCGGTTCTGTTTTCTTATATGCCACCTTCAACTAGTTAAGGAAGCAATCAGTGTGCTGAATCCTTTCAGGCAATGGCATTGTTCCATGCCCCACACAGCCCTAGCAAACACCTCACACTGGTCTGGAATCCAGCCACGGTAGCAGTAGCATAGGCTAACTGCCAAATTTGAGAAAATGAAAAAAATAAACCTGATATTCAGGCAAAAAATAGAGCACACTCATTAACTGGAAATGAAAGCATTTATCTTGTAGAACTTATACTTGTTCACAACTAGTGCACATTTAGAAATCATGTGAACTAACTTTGTGCCAAAGTGACGATCTAATGTGGATCATGCTGCCATTAGCAAAATTAGCCTTTCAGTACACACAAGAAGTTCCTGCCCGAGTCACAAAGTACTGCCAGCTGATGAATAGACCCTGCACAGCTTCTGGAGCTGTAAACTTGGGTCAGTTACTTTTGCTTTAAAAAAACCCATAAAATAAAAGCCCTCAAAACACTTTGTCTCCTTTCATTCAGAGCAAAAATCTGTTTCCAGCTTTTGGGGGCAAATTCTCTACTCTCTGCCCAACAGCTGGCATAGGTCACTCCTGGGGAACTCTATGGAAAATAATTCTTCCTCCCATCTAAGCGGGCCTCTGCCTTCCTACAGTACGGCATTCTGTGCTTTGTGGCAGGTTTGGACAAGGACCTACATCCTCAAAACTACCCTGCCTAACGCCATCCAGGGCATTTCCCATTTAGTGTGATTTCCTCAACTGCACTGTCCTGTCTTCCTGAGAAAGATCAAGAGCCCATGCTAGAAACATTGCCACTCGTATGTGAATTGCAGGAGAAGAAGGGTGAAGGGGATTTATGACTTTTAAGACTTCCCCAGCATTTCCCCTATTTCCTTAAGAATTTTCTTGCATTTAAAACCAAGAAAAAAATTCTTTAAAAAATCATGACTTGGAGGATAAACCAATGTCTTAAACCTGTTCAGCTGTTCAACTTGATCATGACTGAGCTAAAGCCACCAAACCAAGGCACATTTTCTTTTGTTGTAAACAGACTCAAATCCCATAATGACTTGAAGAAGTCTTCTGCCTTTCTGTTTTAATGTATTTGCTTCCTTAAAAATTTGTATTTGGCCTGTTGACCAGTAATTTCAAGCTAAACAGAATATGTGCTTTGAAAATACTTTATACACGCTAAGAGTGTGAAAGCTTACACTTTCATACATACAAAGCGCCATCTTACAGCAAAAAACTCAAACCAAAACCAGCATTTTATTAGCTACATTATGAGCTATAGAAACATTAACAAAGAAAGACAGACTACCACAAAAGGTGAACTACAAAATCACTCACCTGAAAGTCTTTTGTAAGGCTTGTTACTGCTTTTAGTGCCATTTTGGTGTTTCTTGTCTATTGATGGAGCTCCAATTCCTTTGCCATTCAGAATCTTTTCTGGTGATGGTGGCACTGACTTGGATGTCAAACCAGATTTAACCAAAGTTGGAGCAGGTATGGTGGATGAAGAAGCTGAGGAGGAGGTGATGGTGGTAGTGGTTGCAGAATTCATTTTAACATTGGCACCATCTGCCTTCACTAGGTTAGGAATTTTCTCTAGACTGACTACTGGAACAGGAACACTGCAAAATCAAAGAAAAACATCCGAGTGATATCTTCTGCACCAAAGATTTATGGTTACTTAATCTCCTTCCACAGATACAAAAATTTCGATGTGACACAGTATCTTAAGACCAGACTAAAATGAAATACTTGGTATCACTATTGACTATTTTGTTCAATCAAGCATTTACAAAGCCAGGCATCTGTAAAGCCCGGCAATGTAGGGAATTATGAAAATGAACCTTTGTATTTTTTTTCAAGATGCAATCCCCTACTATTCATTAGCAAAATCAGTATTCGGTACTAAGCAAAACATACCCCTTACAAATACAGTCTCATGCCTTTAACACCAAATATGTGTATGCTGTACTAAACTCACCATGATAACGAAGCAGTTTGCTAATAATATTAATATTTTTAAACAAACACAAAAATAATTCATTTGCTCAGATGTGTCTGAATGACATATAAGTTCTGGAAACAAGGAGAAAAGAGATTTTAAGCATAGAAATCTTAACAGCAGTCCCTTTAAAAGTATTAAAATCCTTGATGACTTGAGCATTACTACAATGTATTTTAATAAAATCTTAGGGACTTAAAAATAAAATTTCTCAATATAATTATTAACTTAGTTGGCCCTTTTCAGAGTAAAGTTTGCAATAACTAACTTACTCTAACTTAACTACCACCACTGCATATTTGTGACACTAACAAATGTTACCTTCTCAATTTGGCAGCAAAAAAGACTAAGACAAGTGATTTTCAGTTGCAACAGTATTTTAACATTTCTGGGTTCTATCTGCATTAGGAAATACACAATGATAGCTTTTTATCTACTCAACAACTCCAAAATTGGATGTCTTGTGATTACCAATTAATATATAAATTATATATCCCTCCCTACTGAAACAAACCCAAATAAAAAGTATTACATGATGCATGTATGGTTAGGGACTTCTCCCCCATTCACAACTCACACATAATTTCAGTATTTTGTGTCTGAAAAATGGCACCTTTGCTGCACCTTTCTACAGAAGGAATGCTTAACAGGTGTGGAGTTTTCACAATCAGAAAAAGATGACTTTGAGATGGCATGCTCCATGGGGCACACTTTTGAAACATCTAAGCAGGTTCCAAAATAACTCAAGCCTTGACCTTCCTGGGCTCCTACAAATCTTTATTTCTCTCTAGTTGCTGAAGAAGATAAACCTTATTCTAAGGTATTGAACATAGGAAAATGTACAAACTTTGATATAAACAATAAGTATACACAAAGAAGATTTAGACACCAAGATATCTTCTGGAGCTGGAATTAAATTATATAAAACTTCTGTCTCCTGTGGTACCATAAATGTAGCAGTCAGTCAGAATACAGATGCAACTGCAGTAAAGTGTAGAGCACTGGCCAGTAACTAAGCAAAAATATACCTTTCTCACAAAATCAGAACTGCATTAAAGATTTCAATGAATGCAAACACGTAGCTATGAAAGAGAGGATTTGATCCTCTCCTTTTTTAAACTGCTCTGAATTTATTAAGTTAAATAGCAGGCAAAATTTTTAACATCGCAGCACAGGAATTATTTTGTTTTTGTCTTCAAACAGACAGCAAGCACATTTTCTGAAAATAAGAGAATTTTACTCTACATTAAGTAGTTCTATTATATATAAACTATATAAAAACATATGAACAAATCTTCATGTCCAGTTTCTATCTTAATTCAACATACTGATAAGCAGTGAAATAGTCAAGTGTATTATCTGGTCTAGTAGCAAAATATAGTTAATAAAAATGAACAAGGTTTCTCTGTTTTGCAATGTTCAGAATCTCAAATCCTAGGGCACATATGGACGGATCACTTTGATAATGAAAAACACCCAGGGGAGGGAACATTTTCACTTCATTTTGTTACAGATCAACAAGTCAACCTTCATTATGCATTTCATTGTAGTGCAGGAGAAAAAAGAAAAATATTCCAGTATTTGTGGATACACACATATCCTACAGGATTCCTGGCACTCTATAGTGAATTTTTGAAGATTTCAGAAGATGCAGATGATAATTTCTCTCTCTCTTTTACTGCACTCAACAGTAAGGATCTCTAGTTTAATCTTGGCATAACACATAAAGATGAATTCATAACCAAATAGCAAATTGGAAGGTGCACAGGACCAGTGACCATGGTCAAGTACTAAGGTCTAAAAAAGTAAACAAATGACAAATGCTTATATTTATATTTGAGGGTTAGAAAGAATTCTAAACAGAGTTTTTGGAGTAAAAATTGAGTATTTATTTTAAAAAAAATGTTAGAAAAATAAAAATCATGTTTTTAATCTTATTTACTGTATTTTAAAAGGAATTTTTGAACAAAAAGCTTGTTTAGATTTTTTTAAAGACAGCTGTTTAAGGGGACAATTAGAAAAACAACATGCAACAAACATAAAAAACGAGGAAAAAAATCTGTACTTGGTAAAGACAAGTTTGCTTTCCTTGACAAAAGGAACTCTAATAAGAATAGGCGTATCTACCTAAAAGACAATAAAACAGTTACTACCAAACCAAATAACCCTTATTTCTTCTGTACTGAGAAGGAAATAGGATAACTCTCTCCTGTCAGATAAAAATGCTTTTTGGTTCCTTCAGTAAGTGCAAAGTGCCAGCTGAAAAAGAATGATTGATTTTTTTTCTTTTTACATAAGGAAATCTGCATAATGTAGCCATGAGTTCCAAAAGAGTTGGAGAGATATTGGGTCTCAGCACACTAATTTCTAAGTGAAACTTGGAGTCTTAGAGAAGCTAGCTGAATGCTGCTCATGCATCCATGCTGAAAACCCAAACCAAAGCGTCTTGGAAGAAATAATGGAAAAGCTAATAAAAATAAACTGATAAACAATAAGTTGACTGACTGATTTTGGTTTTGCTGAGAATCAAATTCTGACAAAAAAAATATGGTTTCATTTTTTGATGAGGTTACCAGTTTAGCTGACAATGACAACTATGAAAATGCTCAAATTTTTGAAAGGCATTATAAAACACAAATAAGAACAAGTTAAAAGTAAATGTTAAACAATATGAAATTTAAACCTAGTTTTTCAGAGATTTATGATTCATTAAGGGTGTTTTGCTAGGGGGATTTTTAGCCATCATTACCAAGTCTGATATGACTGAAAACTTCAGTGGACTTGAGAAATAAAGAAAATATTACTAGTGATAACATTTGCTGATGGAATTGGGATTGAGGGGAACTTAATAATGAAGAGACAAAGACAGTTATGAAAAGCAGTATGGAGTGTTCAGTAAAGTTCATTAACTCAAAGAGACATTTTAATACAAATGAAGGCAAAGTTACACGTGAAATAACAAGCTATTCAGTCTGCAGTGAAATACAGGGAAACAACACACTGGAAAACAGTGACAAAAATATTTAGTGCTCACAGAAAATAAGCAATATGAGTATTTATTGTATTGTTGTGCTTATATCAAAAAAGGGATATGGCAAGGAAGAAATAGCTCTCACATGTCCCTGGTTATACTGATATTGGAATATGGGTTCTAGTGTTGTCGGCCAGCGGTACAATTCCAATGTTGATGAATTAGAAGGGAACCAGAAAAAGGCTCAAAAATGTCTGAGAGCTACACAAAGTGCATGATCATGACAGGCTTTAGAAGCTCATTCTCTTTTTCAGATAAGGTAACATTTCCTTCTGTTTTCTCATGCTTTGTCAGGCAGCTGGACTAGATGATCATTGTAGGTCCCTTTCAGCAAGCAAGACAAATAATTGTAGTATGTCACAACACTCTCATACCTGCAGCTCCTTTTACTTCTGTTTTCCTTTCCTCTGGCTTTTAAAAATTATTTCTCCTTCCTTATGTGATTTTGCTGGGTATATGTTTTGGTCATTTGTAATTATATTAATTCTAAAAGCTCAGCCACTCATTCAACTCTTTTCAAATTTCTGAGAAAAGAAATTCACAAGCATTTGAAAACATAAACCACTGCTCTGTTCTACACTGCTGGGATTGCCTCTACAATGTACAAAGTGTTTGTGATTTAATGTTAGATTATATGGTCCAAGTTAACTCTGCTGAGTTTTGCTTCCAGGCTGCAGTACGAATATCCTTAAATCACGACTATCTTCACTTTCTCAGCCTCAGATTGAACAATGGTATTTCCTACCAGAAAGAAATAAAGACCAAGAGATGATTAAAAAATACTTTGAAAAATGGCATTATAAATTTTTAATGATTACCCACAGGTATACCTTTGGGATCCTTTTTGTGTTTACAGAAAGAGTAAGTTTTCTCTGTGTTGATGAAAACCATGTAATTTCCATCTTTTTTTTCATTTATTTTTAGGACTTCTGGCAGGCTAAACTTTGTGAAGGAAGGCCAAGGAGACCTGCTACAGCTGGTACCTCAGGGCTAGCTTACTTCAACACTTTACCCCAATTTTATATTGCCTTAGGATCATGGATAGGTGGAACTGTAACACCTGTAGCATCACAGCACCTAAATCAGCACCTGTAGCATCGCAGCACCTAAATCCTCCATGGCAGCACCCAGAAGCTGTGCTGGGGCACAAGTGAAGCAGCATCCTTTGGGCAGGTTAGGAATGAGAGCTCCTGGCTGCAGGCGTGCCTTTTATAAAGGGTAAGCACCTGAGCTATGCTGACTAACTATGATCCCTTGTTCGTTATGATTGTTATGGCTACCAATCCTTTGCCTTTTTCTCCCCATTTTCTACCCTTATGCTATACCTCTAACCACCTTGACTGCAAGCTGCAGAAAATGATGGTTTGCATTTATCTTGTGCACTGTGCAGTGGTGCTCCAGCTCTGCTCCATCTCTGAGCACTGCTGTATAAATAGCAACGATGTTACAGATACAGGGGAAAAAAAATCAGAACTGACAGATATTTCTGGATGATGTATTCACAATAATACTTTATATTCCAACTACAAGAAGGGAAGTATTAAAACAGCAGCTAAAAAATGAAACGGTTCCAGATCTCTTTTATCTGATCATTCCAATCATGATTTTTAAAGCATTAGCCATGGAGCAACCTGAATCTCTATAGCGCGTCTTAGAACAACACAGGACATGAATAAGAGAAAGAGCTACTCTGTCAAAGGATGATACCTGAACCAAAGCTATAATGTATTTAACAACAGAAGCTGGACCTACACGAAGGCAGGCAAAGCAACAGATAGATCTACTGGGCTACGCTATTGCAGAGGCCATTCCCAAAATTCTAATTGTAACAGTTAAAATTTAAAGGAGATGCTGTACAAAAGAGTCAGGCAAGTCCAACAAAGGTTGTTCCAGGTCTGAAAAGCAATCATTAAAGTGTTGTAATTCCTGTAACAAGCTAATTTGACAACTGTCTGGAAGAACCTATGTCATATAAATGTATGGTATGAGATTACAATGTAACAGACAAAAGCACTGAACACCTCAAAGCTTCTGAGTATGATAAACCACAACACACTTGGATACACCATGAATCCTATTTGCATTTTTGAGACAAATGTTTCTGTGTCAGTTGAGTATTTTTTCCAAAAGATAAGACAAGAAATTCTATGGCTTGTGCAGGCAGCTGAATGGAAGACAGAACCTTAAAAAATAATAAATTTTATGAATAATTTCACCTTAAATCAAATATTTTTTGAATATTTTCTGGGATTCTAAATAAATATTATAATCCTCTAATGGAATAAGAACAAACACTTTCTTCTTTAACAACTGTCAGCTTTCTAAAACCTGTGATGATTATCAGACAGATTTTATTCTTTAACAAGTCATGTAATCTAAGGCACTTAACACTAAATTTTGCAAGATAATTTCATTGATCTTCACTTCAGACTGTTTGTGATTTGCTATGTGGTAATTACAGTATCTTTAACTACTATATGCCTCATTTTTCGCCAAAACCAAAACAAAACTGCAATATGATCTTCCAGCAGGGCTCCAAGAATTAGGTAATTCTTGGGTACAGCTACTGTCATATTCATTGCCAAGTATTCAACAGAGCAGTACAACACTTTTAAATGGTTACATCTACCTTGTTAATCATCAGTAAATATTTAGGATGTTCTCAATAAAGGAAAAAGGGATCGGTGGAAATGCTCAGTTATTTTGTTCCCTTCCAGCTTTTACTGACTGTCAGAATGCCATCTGTTGCCAGAACAGAAGATATTGTTTATAGATTCAGTTAGTCTGCTGAGAAGTGGATATGTAAGTTGCTGTAACAGGATGAGAAATGGGTTTATAGTCAATAGTGTTAATACTCTGAAGTCCTTTCTGATTTTCTTTTAATTAGTCTTATAAAAGAATCCTCTTTTGTATAAAATTCCCCTCCAACATTCAGAAGAAAAATTCACTATTCAGTCAATAATATTTGGTTTCAAGTAGTAAATGAGACATTCACACACAGATAAAACAGAGGCTATACAAGTCAACGTGTGTGTGTGCACAGTCTAAACAATCAGATTTTCTATTTTCAGAATTTTATGCTGTAATTACCCACAATACTCATCATGCTTAAGAAGAGGGTGGGTTCAGATTTGTAGGACTAGATTTTGACCAGATTTGTTCCAGTGCAAGGTAAATTCTACAACTAGGCAGAAGCTGGTGTCTTTGAAATCACGCCAACTTGTATGCATTTCAGGCAGAAAGCACAGTAAGTTATTCCTTTAAATGAATTTGAGTTTATTCTTTGTCTCACAAGTGAATAGTTTGCATTAAATGATTTACTGCTTTAAGGCAGTTGTGTCCAGAAACCCTACCCAAAATCATGACCTTCTTATGCTAGATATTAGGGATAAAGGGAAGGATCTTTAAAAAGTAAGTAGATAAACCTTAAGAAAAACAAAGTCTCACTATCTCAAATTTACAGATAGAGATTGAAGCTGAAGAGACCAAGGCATAACAGGACCAGGAACTCAAGCCAGATCTCAAGTCACTAACCAAATGGCCTAATCACAAAGCATCTTTCCTGTAGATAATTAAAGACAAAACAGTTTCTCAAGGGATAAAATAGTGACCCAGTTCTGCTGTCATTTATATTTTTGCAACTCTGCTGCTATCATCACAGTCACGGGAGGATGGGCACGGCAGTCTCAAAGCCTGTATGTGTGTATATATATCACAGTACATGATGTAAGACACCCCCAAAATAGTGATTTTTGCAGCCAGAATTTTCTTGTCATCTTACAAGGCATCAAACATTATCAAAATACAGAATGAACTCCAACAGCAGCTGCTATTGAAGATAATTGACTATAACCAGTAAGTTTTCATGAACATCAGTTAAGCCAATATTAAGAACTCTGCAAAAATTATCCTGTTAAACTGTTTAAAGGCATCAGTTCTAATGGCTGATAGTGTAATTGAAGATGGGCCTTAAAGATAGCAAACTGGGTCAATACCTCACTTGCTATATGCATCTTAGAAAAACACATTTGATGGAACATTGGAAAAGTAATCCAGTCCTTTTTGCTCTTCCTATATATAATATTTTTCTTCATTTAAAAATATCACAGTTTTGTCCCTTAGAAATATAGAGGCTTAAACCGTAAACGGAGGTAAAATTAGAATATGGATTTTTTAAATGATTGTGATATATATACATAGAGATACTTTGGTAACTGTTATTTTGGTACTTACCATGGTTTATCCCGTGACACTTTTGAAGGAAAGACTGTGTGCTGTTTGCTACTGGAGGTAAGTAGATTGTCTTTGGGCGTTTTGAATGGCTTTGAGTTGCTGCTGACAGGGTTATGGCCGCTGATACAGGATTTCGGTTTCATCTGTACTAGAGATGTCCTGGAATTACAGGCTGGAGAAGCTGGAGAAGGGGAAGGTTTACACATTGAACCGTGTCTTCGTTCTGTAACAGAAAAGGAATAAATTTTACAATGTGTCATAGGCTAAAATTAAAAATACAAGTCAGGAAGAGGAAATTGTTCTTCTCTATGCTAGTTACAATGATTTTCATCACTTCAAAGAACACCAGTTCATTACTGTTGTGAATGTAATCAAGCCAAATGGTAATTAGAGAAAATCAGCTCCATGAAAGTGCTCTGAAAAAAATGTAAAAAATAGTAAAATAAATGGCAATAATCTACCAGAAAATCTGTGTGAGGTGCACTTGGTGTCCCAGCTCTTTCATGCCTAGAAGAAAGGAGAGTATGTAACAGCTCAGATGACTCCGTAAAATGCTCTGTGACAGACATGAGATTGCACCTATAATGGTTTATGACGAATTCATGTGACCTGGTTATTGGGCAGTTTACTTTATGACTAGCTTGTTTCAATTTTAATGAGAAACTATAAGGAAAACAACAGGAAGACTGGAAAGCAGCAACAGGTCTGCTCCTCCCGACCCTTCCAGAGAGGCAAGCTCTGTGTGGTTTGCTTGGTTATCTCCAAGCACCATTCAAGGTAAAAGGGTTTCTTTCCACACAGAGCAAACAGCACATGCAAAAAAAACCCCAGGAAGTTTATGCCTCAGTAACAAACACGGCATCTGGAGGTCAGCACTGCTTGCACTCACACCAGAGACCTCTCAAGCACTGCAAAAACCAAAGGCCTGGCTGACCCTTCACAAGATAGACAGGCTTCAGTGAAATTGTCTTGGTTTGGTTGTTATTAATATTTTTTAAAATATAAATGTCCTATCACTCATATTGTTAAGTAAAAAGACAGTTTTGGCCATTCTTTACAAATCCTATCTTTCTCCAGGGTAGAAGTGCCAGTGCTTGGCCAGTCGGCTGTGTCAGTGCACAGCAAGCAATAGGCTTGTGCTACGAACTTCAGCACAACTACAAAGTACTACAAGAGGCAGGAGTTGATTTTTGCTATAAGATTTTTGAGAGGTGCTATAAATCTTGAACAGTCCGGTCTGCCCCATTTGTGAAACACCCCTTCCCCAGCTGGCTGATCCTGCAGTGAGCCAGCCCCCATGCTCCCCAGTCAAAAGCAGCAGCAGGTGGCATGGACGGGCTGGGGGAAGAGGAATTTTCCAGTCACCAGGGCCATGTTCACGGCACTGACTCCAGTTTGCTGGTGCCCTAACACCAAGGGCCTCTACAGCAGGGATCAGCCAGGTACCCCCATAGCCAACATGGTGATCAAATGTAGCAAGCAGAATGTAATCAAACTGAGAACTTCAGACAAGCTGGAGTTTCTCCTTCAACATGCAGCAATTTTTCCTTGTCTAAAGCCTTCAGCATTTAACTTGAGGAATCCAAGTGAGTGCTACTCTTTGAGCTTGAAGAGCATCACCCAGTCAGTCAAGAGCAGGTTAAGGAAGCACCAGTGACCTGCTACTGCATGGGAAAGTTTTGTCTTTGCATCATCAATTCTTGATATTTCAAGGACAACTAAGAAAAATTTTCCCGCAGAGAATCAAAACATGACAATTTGTCTGGCACCCTCACAAGTAAAAAACTTGTGAGTAGCAGGATTCATCCATGATTAATTTGCAATAGGCAAATACCTCAAGAACCAAGAGAAATGCTTAAAAAAAAGAATATTCCAAAACAGTTTCTATTAGATCTCCAATGACTAACTAGAGATATTTTCTATTTAAGATTAAGCACTTCCATATCTTCACATTCACAGCTTTAATTACCAATGCTGAAATTCCCTCCAGATTCTCCTGCAACTGAAGAACAAAACAGTCTTATTTTTTTTTTCAAATACAAAATTATCTCTCCTCACTCCGAAAAATGCCCCCTATCATTTGCCAGTGTTTACTCCACCACACGCTTCAGTGTATGGCCTCTGCCTTTAAAAGTCCTTTGCAGGATGCAATGGATTTACATTCATTTCACCTCACATTTGTGGTAACACTTGTGTAAGCTACACATCTGATTCTGAAATGCATAGTTCCATTCACAGAGTATTAATTTTATTAAATAACAGTTATTGTTTCAAGATTTACCTATCTTCTCAGCAACTATTTAATCAATTTTAATTAGGCTAATCAAAATTTGCAACTTTCCCATTAATTACTTGAGGACTGATGAATAGGAACTGCTATGCAATCAACAAAACCAAGCAGAATATAAAGTAAAACGTGGGAATAAACATGATTTCGACATACACTTTAGATAAACACAGGATTAAATACTCGAATTTTCACCACAACTAGTGGTTTTCTCAAGCCTGACTGCTTTCTAGTAAACTGTGCCATTGATATCAGCTCTATGGATATGTTTGGAAACTGAATATGTTACTCTGTTATTAAAATTAATCTTCTGGAAAGATGAACATTCAAGATACTGATTATCTAAATTTATATTTTGATGTTGTCCAAGTATTGCATACCATAGCAAGTTGTTTTCTAACAGTCTTTTTGTACTGGGTTTTCAGTCAGGTTAAATGTTTGGTGCTTTTCCCTAGACAACTTTCTTAATTTATTAGTTCCCAATAGCAAAACAGTACATTAACCATGGATTTTTCACTATAACATAAAAATGGTGGAAGAGGCACTGTTTTAATATGACAATACAATAAAGTGCATCCCACTACTTTAAGCAGATATTTACTTAAAAGATAGGGAAGGAAAAAATTACTTATTTTAGCTGAGTGTGTCAGATTGATGGTCATTCTTGTGATCAGAACTAACTGCTATAATTGGCATTTCCTTTTACCTCCTTAAACTCCCCTCTTCCCCCAAAATATGGCTACAGAAAGTCTTCCACCTTTTAGACAGACTCTAATATACATTTGAGAATCATCAGCATTACCCAGCTTTTCTTCAAATTTCTTAAAAGTGAAATGGAAATGGAAACTGTGACCTCTGTAAAGTCATACAGGAGAAAGAATGTAAATAGCCAGTGCCACACAACCATAGGTGTTCTCAGACACTGCTCGGACAGGTAAAATCGCACATTTTCTCACAAAAGTGAACGTCACTTTAATGTCAGCAGAAGAAGATGGCAGCAACACCTTGCAGGTATGGCACAGTGGAGAGCTGGAAGAATAACTTCCTCCAAAGGAGCAGAAAATCCCTGTTTGAGCTGGGCAAGCATGGTTGCAAGAGGCTGTATTTGACAAAGGTGTGAAATCTCAATGGTGAGGGCATAAATTGTAACTAAATATTGGTATATTCCTTCTCAAGAACTATCAAGTTGCCTCTCTTCTTCCTTCCTTACTATGTGTGTGGTAGTGAGTCACCCTTAGACATTGGTAATATGTTTCAGAGAAATAATGGGAATATAAGCCAAAAGAAGTAGGCCATTAGCTGTCAGAACCAACTGCTTAAACCAGGGTGGTGGTGGCTCCTCTATCAAACTGACTTTTGTGGTCACATCTGTTTTAAAAGTTTTTTACTAATTTGTCTGTTCCTATTTTACACATATACAAGGAGTGACACACAACGTACAAATCTGCTATTATACAGCCTATGCAATAAATTAATGTGCAAATAAAAGATATTTGCACATCAAATGGTTGTTATAGAATTAAATATTCACATACTAACACATTCAGGAGATAATCAGCTATCTGTGTAACAATTTCTACACTCATTTGCGGTTCATATGTAGATAGATTGGATCTTGCAGAGCAGGTGAACCTGTATTCACACAGCTGTAGACATGGCTGTCCTTGTTCACATACAACAGGGACACAGTCAGTGAACGTTGATGAAACTAAAGAAGAATGAAAGCTTTTGCTCCTAGAAATGACAAAACTCTGCAAGGCAATTAGAAAACCAGTTATCACTGATAAGATACTAACCTAAATTCTGCACACTTTTCTGCAATGCTATGAATGTGTGTTCCAGTTTAAAGGATAATTTTTCTGATTAATTTAAATACTTCCAAATGGATGCTTACATTCCCCACAAATAACAATACATATTTTGTTTTGTTTCTAAATACCAGGTGCTGTCAAATCCAAGAGCACAGGAGCACAATCAAAGTTACAATCCTCTTTACCACATTAATCCTTCTGCAACCTTTCAGCTGTCTCAGCACAGCCACTGCAAGCAAGTGACAAGCAACATGTGACTTCTGCTGTCAAACAGTTAATGTATTAATGGCATTAATCTTGGAAGAAAGTTTAACACTTTTACTGAATTACTTCACTTTCTAAAGAATCTATTTCAGATCTATATCTGTTATATTTTCTGTTTAGTGGAAAGGGTCTAAAAGCCCGGCGCTACATGTCATTCTAAGGTGCATTGCAAACTCTGCATCAGTAGCATTGCAAACGATCTTAAATTATTCCAGGAGATTCTCCATGTCCTATGGAAACATGGATATAGTCCAACTTTCTCAGCCAAATCTGAATTGTTTGTAGATGTGAAGTCCTTATGTTGTTGGAGACCTAACAGTCCCTGAATCTCCAGAGCTTCTGTCCTATGCTCCTGTACTCCATTTTTAAACCTTCCTGCATCCTGCACAATGCAACCCCCTACCTTTCCCCAAATCTCTGCTGCAGCAGCCAAAGTCCTCTAGGTCTGCCTTTAAATCTGTAACTCCACTGGATCCACTCTGATGGGTCACCAGGGAATACTAGCAGCTGTTTTGCAGGAAACGCCACATCTCCTTCTAATCATAAGCAAAAAAAGCAAAGCAATAGAGGGGCAACGTGAGCTCCAGAGCCACAAGCACAGCATGTGGGAAAATGAGGCAAAACTACATTCTGAGTAGAAAGTCTCTTTTCAAGTTTTTGCCTTGACTCTTTCACACAAGATCAAGCACTCACTGAGCTCACAGCAAACCTTACAATGACATTACAGCAAAAATGTTGCCAGTAAAATATGTCAAACATGGTAGTTTTCTACCAAAAAAGATCTTTATGTGATCCTGAAACTGCAGATATCTCCAATTTGGACTAGAAAGAAAACCCCATTTTTTAGTATATCCCACCTACATCCACATTCTCACCCAACATACTCTACTCTGATCAAATCAAGTGAACAGTTTTTGCCCACAGTTAGTGATTTCTCCATAAATATCACAGACAATCATGGAGGAAAAAAGCAATGATACAGTTTGAACAAAGAGAAAGATATGAAGATATGTCTTTTGTCTTTCAGTACTTTTTTTTTTCTTTTGCCCAGATAGTTGAAACAAAACAAGAAAAAAAACAGTCCTTAATGTTGTCAGAAGACAGACACTAAAACTTTGTCAGCACGAGTCATTTTGAAACATTGCTCTTATTTAGCATGATCTGACTTCCTGTGTACAAGAGGCCTAAAGCAAAAATTAATTTTAGGTTGACCCATGAATAACTCAGAGACCCAGTGTTATGTATTATAGCGTGATATTACACTTGGTAAAAACAAAAAAATATACTTGCTAAAACTCAGAAAGATAAGAAAGTTATTTGCTGCTAGTAAACATTCACAGAATAATAAAACTCCTTTTTAAACTTGTATTCATCACAACACTTGACTTCACAGTCCTTTTACTTAAAATAGCATAAAGTAACTGATCCAACTGCCCTTAACACAATACGAATACTGTTACTCCCTATTTACAATATTTAAGCAGATGGTAATGAAATTTAGTATCTCACAGTCTTGTTGATGAAGATGTTACTCATGGTAACTCATACACTGCCTATGCACAAATTACAGGTTTTCTATCTACATTACATCCTGAGGCGCTTTGTTGCACAGCCCTCCACTGTGCAAAGTTGAGCAATATATACTTAAAATTTCAATAAACAGTAAATGAAACGTACCAACTTGTACTGATCCCAGTTCAAAGTTTGCAAATGTATTTGGCATTAATCCTAATAAAACCAAAACAGAAAAAACCCCACACATGCCCGAAAAGCAACAGCCAGCAACCAGAAAATGAACAACCTAGACTCTTGCTGAAATGTGTCATCCTGCAGGAACTGGCAGCTGGTTCATAACAAGAATTCATAAACACCTTGTAAGCACTTTCATTTTGCAACCACAGTCTGAAAAAAAAACATTAGCAAAACCCAGTACGTGAGGTTAAACAAAAATAAAATTGGATTTGATGTTAGCAAACTACAGCATAATGTTGCAAGTTGAAGGATAACTTTACCAGCTTTTTTGACAAAACACTATTCCAAGTCCAGCTGAAAAAGTTTGGAAATAATATCCGCAAACCGTTCCACCCTTCTTGCACTGCGCACTGGAAAGGAAACAGCACAGTCGGTTTCATTTCGATACTTCTTGTAAACTGACAAAGGAAATAAACTGCCAGCTCCAGCCCCCGGACTGATCTGCTGCATAAAACACTGCTCAACAATCACAAGCTTCATTCCAGGTCAAATGACATAATTGGGAAATTATAAAGTGCTAAAATAACCACCGTTCTGCTGGTGTTTATTTACAATAAACACAAGCTTCGCTTTCTGACAGAAACCCACTGAAACGATTCTCCATTTCACAAAGTCTACAAGTGAGTAGGATCAGCAAAATTATGCAAAACATCCTGCTAGAAGAAGAAATGTAAACTGAGCCACTTACAGAGAGGAGCAGGCTGCCAACTTAATCTGATTCTACGACGACTGTAAACATGTACTTTTGGAACGTGAAGCGATTCACATTGCCACAGATGCCGTCAGAGAAACACAGCAACGTGATTAGGTATTCTGCACACGGGGAAAAATCCGGCAGATGACCTGCCGCAGCAAATACCAGATCAGTGCTCGCACACACCAACTGTTTTGACTACAGGCACTTGTTAAGCACCAAGTTTCGGTCCTACCAGTTGGACACCAGAACTGAACCCGTGCCAAGAACAACACAAGCTGAAAACGGCTGCAGGGGTTTTTTTCCCCCGCTTTTTTTTTTCCATAATTGTTGATACAACTCAAGTAACTGCAGAAATGAACCAAAGTGCAAAATTAAAAGCAGCAAAACCCACAAGTGTATATGTAGAGGAAGACACGGAATTTTTACTTCCTTGATCCAGGAAAGAAGGAGAGTGTTTGTCTAACACAGCAGGATGAACCTGCTGTTTTCCTGGATTTTTTTTTTTTTGTTTTTGGCATAACTTGGCATTTGTCAGGCTAATTATAAAAGACATGAGAAATAATCTCTAGAATATCACCATTTTACACTTACGTGGCCTAATATCTCAAAAATGGCAAAATTCCATAAAGAGACATACACAGTATTTCCTGGAACACTTTCATTCCTCTTGAGCAAAAAGCATGAAAAGAAAGAAGGGTCAAATGGAACTCCAGCACATCAAAAAATGCTTCAAATAGTGCAATTAATTATCTTAAATGTAAACTGAAGCTCCTGGGTACTTGCCTGCTTCTTTTACAAGGATTTTGAGATGTAAATATGAAGCTTCAAGGTACCACCGAAGCATCAGAGAGACAGGAAAACAATAGAAGTGTGAATACCTTGCTGTGGTGACAATGTCAGTCTTCACATCATTGAGCAGGAAGACCTAGATTTAACTGTAGTGTCAAGGCCTGTTTCTGCAGCTATAAAAGGGGATATTAATGATTCAAGGTATTAACTTGATTTAAAAAGGAATTGAAGACTTAAGTAGGAATTCATTACTCCTGTAATGACACAATTCCACACGTGTAACCAGCATTTGCCACCTGACGCATTGCTACGGCAGAAAAAAATGACAATTTTCAACTCTAAATCATACATATTTCTCAGCTCAGCAAGGCCAAAAATCCCCAGGCAAAAAAGAAATAACAGAGCAAGCGAATCCTGGCTACACAATTTTTTGAGTGACAGCCTACCAAAGAAAAGCAAGTAAAGCTTATGCACAGAAATATCTCGTTCTGCTGGAGGAGATGCTCAGGTAAGTCCAACATGAAATGAGAGTCAGAGCTAAATACCACCTCAAACCTTGTGTCCAGTGCTTACATCACAAGGACAGCCCCCACCATCATTTGTATTGCTGACCTGCATTCCCACCATTTTTGTACTCAGAGGATGGAAATATATTATCAGCCCTAAACTTAGGGCAGACACATCAGGTGAAATGCTAAAATATTTCTAGCAATCAAGCCACAGTACTTTCAAAGGTAAGTACTGACAACAAAGCAGAAAGGGTGATTTTATATGTGAAGAGAATTCTTTTACTTGGCTAATGTACAAATTTACAAACAACTCATCTATTAATTTATTGAAACACTCAAGTAATTTCACTCCAGATTGTTGCAAAGTAGAGGAAAATTTAGAATTGTCATCCTCTCATGCTTTGTACCATGTAACAGACCTGTTTCCTCAGGCTGATCTTTCACATTCAAGGTCATGTAATGACACATTTTTATTTATTTACTCATACTTATCAGGTAAAATATTTCACTGTATCTCTATTTCCATCTTTAAATATACTTACATAACAATAACAAAACAAATTATGTACATTATAGCTTTAAGAACTAATTAAATCTTCCCCCTCATCTAACATAAACCAGAAAGCTGATACTTCTTTAATGCTTTACTTAATCCAAAAATTTATAATGTCATTTCTTTTTACAGAGAAGAGAAGCTAAGACATTGAAGAATGAGATGGGACTACCGAGGTGGTTTGGAAAAAAACAATGCTGTACTATGACTCCGAGAAAACAGGCTATCATTTTTAGGTGACATGTTCTTGATCTGGCTTTGTGCAAAACAGGACATCAGATTTTATTCAATATCAAGATGACATATCACTATCTCATTTTATCATTCTTTACAAATAGAGAAACAGTAACTTCACTGAAATTAGCCCAGAATAACATCTTTGCAGGACTTGCATATAATCTGTTGTTTAAACCTTCTGGCTTGCTCTGTTGCTTGGGATCCAAAACCAGCACTTGGTGAATCAATGTATCTCTTAACAAGCTATTTTCTAAGCACAGAAATAATGGAATTTTTTTCCTAAAATTACACATTTGAATGCTAAATAGCTCCATCTCTGTTATCCCAAGCTTCTTTGTCCCCCAGCACCCTCAAAGTTTCATCCTGTATCCACAGTCCTTTGTCCCTCTCCCAAAAAGGCAGGATAAGCTCTCTTTGGTCTGCAGGTAGACATGTGCCAGCTGTCAGTACAAGCTGCATGTATGCTACTGCCACATGGAATACTGTTCTTCGGGCCACATTATTTAAGGTGTCTCCTCACAGCTGCTCATTTTCACAAGACTGCTAAAACTTTGGATTTTTGAACCAAATTAGCAAAGGTTTAAAACTTCTCAGACAAATTAGATATAATCACATAAGGTTTATTGCTATTATTACTTTTATTACTAATAGCATTATTACAATAATTATATTTTAAGCAATCTAAGGTAAAATCTACACATGATTTTTTTTTACTTGCTTTTCTGTGCTTGCCACTCCTCATGGGTATTCCCATGCACCAAATTAATTCCCTTGGAATATTCTGACATCTCTTCAAAATCCAGGTAACCACAGAGATCTGCCCAACTAAGGACACCGTTTGTTTTAAGAATTAAATGAGTTTACATTTAAGTTTCAATTGGCTTTATCACAACCTGCAACAAAAGCAGCATAACTGTCAGTTCAGAGTATTTCCTCATTCCAGACATTTTAGATAAATTAGTTCACTCATCTTTCAGGCACGTTACTCGCCAGAGGTAAGAAAAGCTATTATTTAGAATGATGCATGAATAACCAGAAGGGATAACCCCCTAAGGCACAGCCTCCAAAGCGAATGTGCAAAATAACTCCTGAAGAGGTCACTTGTTCATGTTTCCCTTATTACATACAATAGCTCTTACAAACAAGAAACCAAACTCTTACCCTTCTACAGAAAAAAACTCAAGATACAACATTGAAAAACATACCGAAATACAAAAGTGGGTTTGTAGGGCATTTTAAATCTGTTTCTCTCCCTTGAAAAAACTTTTTAGTTCTCTATTTACATATGGATTTTTAGTTCTAAAGTTGCTTTTCACTTTAACTTGCATCCTTTATGACTTCTAACTGTGCAAATTAAAGAAATCCAGACCTAACTGCACATGAAAGAAATAAAGCCTAATCAACCTCTGACAGTCCAAGTGACAGATACTTCATATTCTGTCTCTGCACGCACCTCTTGACCATTCATCACTGAAGTGAACTTCTCATACTACAAATTACTTCTTTTGGATAAACTGTTTCTCCATTCATAATTTAACAAATTTCCCATCATTGCTTGGAATGAGAGTTTTATACGTCTACAATATTAAATTTCTGCTATACCTATGTATATCTATTTAAAAGATTTTTTTTCAGATAGGCATTTGCTCCATTTTTTCAAATTGAGACTTCCAAAATTTCTTGAAGCATGGTAAGTTTTTCAGATGCTGTGAGAAGAAAGGTATTTTCCAAAGCCACACAGCCATTAGAGTGCAGATCTTAATTTAAAGCATTCCATTCATATTTATTCCATCATATTTACTCACCCACTGATGAATCTCTGTTATAGAATACTGTGGTAGGAATGGCACAGGTGAAAGAGGGAGGTGATTTCCAGTACAACTACCTACCAAGGAGCATGAACTGTTGTGACACTACAACTGTGCAACTCTGTTTTCCCTTCTGCCCTTTCCAATGCCTTGAACAACCTGTCATCCAGAGTGGGTGGTTTCCATGCATCTTCTCAGAAGCACACACATACCATATTTTAGAAAAAACTTCGGTAAAAAAAAATGTGCAGATGCTCACCAGCTGAAGACACAGGGTATTTTCCTATGCGGCATTCTAATTACCTTCTATAATTACTTATATAAGCTCATAGGGGAAAAAAGCTCATTAATACAAGGCATAGCTCAACTCAGAACAGTTCTTGTGAGTTTTAACACGAAGAGTAAGCAAACAAACCAAGATGATTAGAAGTCCAACTAGAAACAAGTCCATACAAATGAAACCTGTTTTACCTGAAGACATTTAACTATGATATACGCAACAAGATATCTCTGAGAAGAAGAGTGTAATAAATATCTTTCCAAGGTATCAAAAATTTCATGTGTGCCAGTCATTTTTTGTTTAAACCACACAAGTCAATTGGAGCATAGGTAAAACATTAGGATGATTATTTCCTATCAGGACTTAGCTGGCATTTTATAGTGTTAGAACCTGGTTTCATCCATGCTTAGTGTAACATTTCACTTCAGGTGGGAAGAATGAATAGGACATACGTTTGTCAAGAGATGAGAGTAATCCTTGGTCAGCCAAGAAATGAATACAGAGAGTAAGCTTGGAAGCTAACAGGAAGAAGAGAAAACAATTTTAAGACAAGGATTTCAAAGTGAGTTATTTATAGAGTCAACACTCAATTATCCATGGTCAGATTATCTGTACCAAAGATACAGAAACAAGTCAGCTCCAGCTGGGCTCATTAGCAGAGGTGCAGCTTGGTGCAAATGTTCCTACACTTCTAGGGACATTGTGGGTTCAAAATTACACAGCATCTTTTTTTTCAGTATAAGACTGAAGTCCTTTTATTCAATCTGAAGTGAGTCACTTTGGTTGTTTCTGTATGGCATTTCCAAAGGCAAGGGTATGGGGGAAAATGGCAAAGACTTTGGACAAAGCACCTGGCACTGTTTACCCCCATGCTCTGGGTCCCAAGAAATTTTATTAACTCAGGCACAGCATCAAGCCCGTGCTGGCTGCGTGCATTCCTGCATTCTGTGTCAGGACTGTGGCCTCTGCCAGGGAGCTGGGGGCAGACAAGCACCAGATACTTGTGACAAGGCAGGAGCCAGGCATCAGCCACATGGCAAACAGCAGCCACTGCAAAAACAGCTGGGGTGGCCTCCATGCAGAGGGACTGAGCTGTGAGATAACTTGAGATTACAATTTAAAGTGAAGTCATTTAAACCAGATATTCTAAATAAGGGAAAAATTAAAACAAGTACTTTTTAAACTTCAAAAATAACACAGCCACAGCAATATCAACCCAGCTTGAAGCTGTTTTCCTGGCCACAATGCCAAAAGTGTAATTGCCAGTGAAATACAAAGGTAGATAAAAAAAAAAAAGGGAAGGAAATGGAAAAAATCCAGCATTACATTTCTTACCTACCAATTGCTTCCCCTGAATCAGACTATGAGTCTTCTTGCTCAAGGACTGAAACCCTTCTCCATCTGTCAGGAGACAGCAAACTCCAGAAGAGACTATGATCTTCTGGAAGTCATCCCTTCTCATCAAATTCATGTTCTATAGTTGACAGAAATCCTACTGTTTAGAGATAACAAGAGATACTTCTAAATTGGAGAATTTGAGATTCAATTTCTTTTTTTTCCAGCAATAGGAGTCACTTGGCCAAAGAGGCAGGGAAACAACAACAGGCAGGATAGTGGCATGATACATCTCAGCTATAATCAACTGACTCCAGCTTGATTACAGAGGAGGAACTAAACTCTGTATTTGGCAAATGGATCACAGAGCAAGTCTTTTCTAAAGCTTTTTGCTGAGTCTGACAAATGTTAGCTAGACAGTACAGCAGATTTAACCAGCAGTGACTAACAAGTGAACCAAAACTAACCATGCTTGAACTATCATCCCTGGGATTTGCCTACTGTATCTAAATACTCAGAGAAAAAGTTTTATTTACACTGAACAGCTCAAGTAGTTTCAAATGATAGCTAGAAACAGAGCGTCACTGAGTGCAGGATGAGATAGAGGAAGAGGGTTACCTATCCCACCAGAAGATCATTGTAACGCTTGAGGAAATCTGCAGGTCCTAAATCTACAACTTTATTACCTGCCTCCTTTCCTGCTCACTAGTCCCAAATGCCTTGATTTTCCAAGTTGCTTAAGGTCTGAAAAAAATAAACAATTCAAGAACAAAGCAGATCAAAAGCAAATTCACTATGATAGATATTACTTACCAGAGTACTCTTGCAGTTTTATTTGTTCTTTTTTCTTCTTACATTTCAGATCCCTAAATGCCTACTGCCTAAAAGGTGACAGTAGTGGCAGTTACAAAAGGTCTGCTGTCTGTCTTTGGTGTTTTACTTAAGGACATGAAGTCTATTCTCAGTAGTAGGGACTAACATATTTGGAAGGTGTAACATTCAGCAAACAAAACCAGAGAACAGATCTTCTGCTGTACAGTATTTGCAAGTCTCGTGTATAGTATCTATCTTGGAATACACACTAATGAGGGCAGCAACACAAGCACTAGAAGGGAAAGGACTCAATTGCTGTAAACAACCGAAACAAAAGACTGTTAAACATTCAACAATCACATCAACAGAAGGTTTAAAAGTCTTTACCTCTTGTTTACTGTAACAAGATTAGGTCAACACTCCCCTCTGCCTCTTAGCCCCATCAATCTAGCGAAGATTACAAAAACAAAACGACTGCACTAACTCACTCATTCACTGAAAAAACTCACTGCCCTGCTCAAGGTATCGGAAAGATACCAAAATATCGGGGGCTATTGCCACAGTAAATTTCAGCCTGTACGTTCCAGGTAATTGGCTGCATATCTGTCAAGCACATACATGCGAACCACACTTACATAAACTTTCTGCTCCCTTAGTGCTCCTCCCACTCCAAGATACCAATTCTAGCCAAGAGCTTGATTAGCAATAGACTATGAAACACTTCCACAGAACATCAGAGGTGGCACTTAAAACAGGACAGTGAACTTCTATGGCCTGAAGGCCCCAGAACAAAGTGTGGCAGCTGGCATTAGGCATCGCACATTACAGCTGCATCATACCACAAATCAGAGACACAAATTTCTTTTTCTGCTCTTCTTCCCTTTCATAACATTCCTGGCACACCTTTGGCTTCAATCTGGTATAAATCCATGGCTGAATTACAGTGTATGGATGGAGACCAGGCACATTGTGTAACATAACCTTGAGTCTTTTAGCAACTGCTTCCTAGAATAGGCTGCTCTCGCCCTGCACGTACTGTGTGTATTGTTGTCTCCAGATGTAGCCTCATAGATTCAGTATACTGAAATAGGCCTGCTAAGCCCTCTTTCACAAGCAATTTTGATTCATCCTGTATCAGGGACCTCTCTCTTGTTAGTAATTTTATGTCAATTTATGAATTACAATTACTACATGCTTCCCCACCCCTTCCTGGCTAACTGTAAAATTATTAAACACCATAGTTACATGGACTACTTTTGTATGACTTCTGTCTTCCTCTTTATAATTACCTGTCAAAATCTGGTACACAGTGAGTTTTAAACAGATCATTCTATGCTGATTTTGTATTTTAATTATAAAGAAAGCAACACTGGTTAGATACCTCGGGACAGTTCTCTCTTTACAGAAATCAGAGCTCATTTAATAGACATAGTATTTCACAGACTTAGACAGACACCTCTATCAGCTAACACTGGTTTCAAGTAAACAAGTAGGTTTTATTTTTTCCTCTGAAGACTCTAATGAAGTTTTCTAGTGTCACTTAGATTTATAACCATTTAGAAAAAGGTAACAGAGATACAGAACTTCATGGTTTTCTCCTTTTAAGTTCATTAGAACAAATAGAGGGGGGCTGTAATCCATGCACACAGCAAGTAATCCAACTGTAACTCATACCACAGCATAGCAGAGGTAAAGCGGTAATGCCAACATTAAACCTGATACTATTTAGTGCTTAAAGCCTGCAGGTAATCCCTCCCTTTCCAAGAACTCCACAATAAGAGAAATCAGATATATTTAAAGAATAATTCAGTATCACGAAAGTAGTCACTTCCTTTTAAATTAAGCTTAGACATCTAGAGCCATATTGAGGCTTCCAAAAGCAAACACTCAGCAACTGCCTTGTTCTTTATTTAAAAAGCTCTATGGAATACATATAAAAGAGAGCATTAAAAAGTTGATAGCTGCCCATTCAAGAGTCATCAGTTTCCCACTATAGTGGCACAATTTGTTTAAACTACTTTGGTACCACTGTCATGTTATTAATCAAATATAAAAAGCAATCCCATGAACTATGCATTTCTAAAACACTACCTATTACCAATGTAATCAGACATAGTTTGCATTATTTCTTTAGCCACATTGACACGTGAAATTTACCAAAAAAGGGGCAAAACAAAACACAGAACATAAAAGCACATAATATACTTAAGGGAGAAATCAAGGTTGCTTCTTGAATACATGGGTCTTGCTAAGTTTCTAGCTACCTGCATCCATTTTTCTCTAACCTTTCTGAGGCTGCTGCTGCAAATGGAGCTTAATGTCTGCTCTCAAGCTAAAAATCTGTGCAATAATTTGTGTAGATTTGTGCAGATAAAAATAAAAATCACAGACTATATTAGATTTGAAGGCTGTAAGCAATATGAGCTAGCATATCTGCACAACAGCATGCTGATATAGTTGGGAAAAAAAGTAAAAATAATCACAGTACAGATAACCAGGGGTCAAAGTTCTGGTTATGCATGAAGTTTCAGTATTGGCACTTCCTGTTCTGCGTCTAAAATGCCCATAATTAAATCCATTTTGTCCTTCCCTGCTAAAGCAAAGAACTGCTATTCTCTCCCCACCTTCATATCTCTATACCTGATTTGCTCACTTACATTACTGTTAAGCATTAGGCCAGTTTTAAAAGGTCATCGGCCCACACAGGAGGCATTGCCACAATCAGTCCTGCAGGCCAGGGCTGCGCTCAGGCTTCCTGCCCGAGGCTCAGCCCAGGAGCAGCCTCCCGGAGCGGGGCGGGAGTTGGATTGGCATCCTTGCACCCCGCAATGCCTCAGCTTCTTCGGAGGCCGCAGGTGTTGCCGACAGCCCTTAAACACGTGTCCCCTCCCTCCACACCGCGCAGCTACTGAAGGCTGGGGATGTTTGTCCCCAGAAACAGTCGTATCCTATAACCTCGTGCGGCTCCTACACCCGGTTTCTCACGCCGCTCGACCTCAGCAGCAACAAAGCAAGGCAGGATCTGTAGCGACCCTGTCTCACACTCAGCCCCCGCTGCAAAACCCACCAGCAGCACCTTCCGCTGGTGTGCTGACAGCTTCGCCTGCGGGGCTCCGGGCCGTCCTTCGGCAGGGGCCGCCGGGCCGCAGGCGCCGTCAGCGGCTGGGAGGCTGCCGGGAGCAGAGGGCCGGGAGGAGAAGAGCGGAGGGCCGGGAGAGGGAGAGCAGCGGGCCCGGAGCTCCCCCTCCCGGGCCAGCCGCCGCCCGCTCCTGTCATCCGTCTTGCTGCTCCGTACCGTCCCTTTTCACGCGACGAGCAGGAAAAGCCCCAGTCGCGAAAAGCTCAGGATCAGCAGAGTTAAAAGCAAAACTCGTTTCACTTATCACACGATTTTTCTCCTGAAAACTTGTCAAACTTCTAATTTGGTTTTGGATGGCTTAGGGAAAGCCAGTGCTTCGACTAACAGTGCCACAGCTTCAGTCACTGCCGGCAAGGATACGCACACTGTCCACGTGAACTCCAGATTCAGGTTCTGAACTCCACACAATAATGTAAGGTGACCGGTAATAAAAAAATTAAGCTTCTGACGATCTGATTATCTTTGATTTTTACACAGCAGAGTACAAGTGGACCCAGGATGAAGATCCTGTTACAGTCAGCTTCTGGATAAACACAAAGGTCTTTATCACCTATTTTTCTTCTTACAAGTACTCCACAATCACAAGTATGCAGATATCAGAGCTATGGTGTCACCACCCAAAATAAAAAGTTCAGCCAACAAGCAGAGCTTTGCTGTGGCTCAGCTCTGTATGTTAAAGCACCCCCTGTGCCCAACTCTCAGCCAGCTGACTGCTGCTAGAAATGGTGGGTTCCCCATTAACCAGAAATACTTCCTTTGGCATGACTCTCAAGATTTGGAATGGCAGTATGCTTAATGTTTACCTGATACCATTACAAGTAATTTGTTTCAACTATGTTTAAAAGGGCAGCCACTCAGCTCTTCTCACATATATGCAACTCTTGCAGCCAAGTAGTTGTGGGCTTGCCCACTAAAACCAGCCAAATCCAGCAATCTGCAGCAGACCAGAATGAGACCTCGGTTAAAATGCAAATTTATTCTCACAGCTATGTCCAACATGAAACACACCAACAAAATGGAAGCTCACACCGCAAGGTATGCTATGATGTTGCAGGATTAAATTCCATGTACTTGAACACATACACCACTGTCTCTGTTAGTATCACACTGTATAAAGAAAACCATTTACAGAAGTTAATCTATAAAGTAAATGTCGACGGTCTTCAGCTCAACTGTAGAAGTCCTTTCCTATTTAAATACTTGTCTTGATATCGTTGATAATTTTCCCCTTTTAAATTGAAAACTAAAGAATTGTTTATCACTTCCTGAAACATTTGGTTTAGGTGATTTATTAATGGATCACTTGAGATAAGTGGTGTTCCCCAGGAAATTAAGCTGGAAGATATTCTCTGGAGTGCTGCATTCCCTAACTGTGCACCCTCCTGACTATGCAGGGATCCCAGTGGGGCAGGAGCAGGAATGGCCCCAATTTATTGAAGTTCCCATCTTAATCACAGAATCTTCTGCCTGAGGCCTTGGAAGAAGACATGGAGTGTGAAAACAGAACCAGATCTTCCAAAGATTAGTTACAGTAAGTAAGCTCTTCAGAGGGTAGTGTGGATCCTTCTGGCAATGGTTTCAATTAGATAGAAGACAGAACTGGATTCAAGACATCCTGACCCACTGGATCCAAAAATGGAGCCCAGAAATTTAGTAAATAGATCTTTGAAGGTGCATAACCAGTTGTTTTGTGTTTTTCCTTGTAATTTAATTTGACCATGGGACTTGAAGTAAAAAATAAAATACTATATGTCTGAGGCATAAGCCTACCTAAACAAAATAGCTCTGAATGCTTCTGGGATTCCTGTGTAGGAAATCATTCACTGCAGGTGTACATGCCTCACAGAAGACACAATCACTGAAGCCAAGTAATAATGAGACACAATAAAATATGGAAGTATAAATAAGCAGAAGAGAAATAATAATAGATATAGAAATAATAGGCACATTATATCAACACACAAATAGATAACAAGGCAAACAGGTAAAAAGTTTAAAACTGACTGGAAAAAAAATCCAGCAAAAATGTGTGCTCATAAAAAGCTCCAGCTAACCTGAGAAATAGAAGGCTGAAAGAAACTACTGGTTGTGTTGTATACCTCCATCACTTTACGGTGAGGACGTTACACACTGCTAATATCTATTTGTGTATCTCAGATTCATGCCTGTGGAGCAGCTGTCAAAGCATGTTGTAACACATAATCCTGGGGATCCACAGGGCTGCAAGGCTGCTGCAAAGTGAATGGTGATTGCTGCCTCACATCAGCATGTGATAAAGGTCATATCACAGGTCTTGAATGACCATTAAGGCATTGAACGATCATGAATATTTAAAATATAAAACATGGTAACATTAAGGAAGGGTTAACTTCTACAAAGAAATGAAAAAACACATCAGAATTTGGGGGGGG
>VZRN01011464.1:2802235-2814421 GCA_013397935.1 Dasyornis broadbenti | reverse complement strand
TGGGGGTGGTTGGGGGGGGGGTGGGTGGAGAACATGCATAGTAACCATGCAAACAATCCAGCAGAAGTAAATTCTAAGTGATGTTTTCACTGTCTGAAAATAAAACTTCACCTTCTGAAAACCAAGGCTGACGCTAGCTTTTGTTTAAGATACAATCAGGATGTTCACAGTTTTCTATACCTTAATATTGGGCATCTCAAGTGATCCATCAATAAATCACCTAAACCGAATGTTTCAGGAAGTGATAAACAATTCTTTAGTTTTCAATTTAAAAGGGGAAAATTATCAACGATATCAAGACAAGTATTTAAATAGGAAAGGACTTCTACAGTTGAGCTGAAGACCGTCGACATTTACTTTATAGATTAACTTCTGTAAAGGGTTTTCTTTATACAATGTGATATTAACAGAGACAATTATTGCTAATTAACAGACAAGTTCTACATTCAATCATACTGAGAAAAAAGTGCACAGTAAATAATTACTTTCTAACTCTAGAATCTTAATACAGAATTTTTTGCACAGAAGGCACAATGTGCAAAAGGCTAAGAACAAAACTAGACAATAGTTAAAAGAACTATTCATTGTAGGTAATATGGGGGAAAGGATTTTTTTTTTTGTAAAGGATCACTTTCTTTGCTCATCTTGCAAGCCATAATTAAGTGGCTACAAAATAAGGAGTAGGTAAGAATGATTCTTTTGTAACCTGGTTTTTTTAGGTTATAAATGTGTTTCTGGTTATAGCAATACTGCATAAAAAAACATTAATGAGACTCTACTTACCAAAGCCTAGCCACAGGTATTAACTTGCCTGATGTCAGCATGAAGTTAGGATATCAGGGTCTTTTTAAGCCTAGCTTGAAAAGAAAACATTTAATCTCTGTAGTGAGTTTTGGACTGACAAAATTGGATTTGTCTCTATTGAAGAAAAAAGTGATATGTCAGTAGCACTTTATGGCAACTCTTTTATGCTGTGCATCAGAATGCTCCCATAGAATTTTCAACAGGAGGCCTCACATTTACATAGTAAGTGCTTTACTGATGGACACTGGTACTATCAGACAGCTTGCACATTTACTCTACTTGAACCTGGGAATATTTCTTAGTACCCAGCATATGGCTTATTCTGGAATGTGTTCTGGGACTAAAACTTTAAAATGCAGAAACAAGAGTCCAATCTGTTGCGAGTATACGTGTTTCTTGCTAAAGTTGTGCGGGCCTAAAACAGTACTAAAATTAATTTTGTTTCCTTGTACTGCTAGGTAGGTCAACATGCAGGGGTTTTTTCCCACCTAGAAACAAGGCTACAGCTTTGGCAATTCAGCACCAACAAAACGAGAAGAGACTTCAACCTAATAAAACACCAGCATGTATATTTGAGTGGCAGCTGTATAAGGTATTTTGAGTTTTTCTGTATCTGTACATTAATCTCACTCTGAACCCCAAATCAGGTTTCTTATGTTTCAGTACCATGGATATTTCAGCACCAAATGACAGAAGAGGGCTATTAGAGAAATGCAAGTCAGAGTGATTGGGAAAGCCAAAATTGTACTGATTTTGCCCATGGAGATTATTTCAGAAGAATCTCTGAAGCTCAAGATGATTATTTCTGCAGACAGCTGTTAGGAACTACCATTGGGTATCTTAATTAAACCACATTTAGCAGAAAAGAAGAGAGAGAACCCAGATCCCTATGAATTCCAAGTATCCTGACTCAACTCCAATAGATCAAGCATCTGATCCATTTTCAGAAACACACTCTACAAAGCTGTGTTTGTGGCCTATAAGACAATCCTTTTACTCTTCAAGCATTATAGACTTTCACAAACAGATCAAACTTGTACTGAGGAAGAGTACAAAGCTCTGACTAACAAGTGGTGCTTGACAGACACTCAGTTATGCGTACATTACCCTACAGATGAGACTAATGCCTCAGCAATCACAACTTTTCACAGTAACTCCTCCAGAAACGCCATGGGATTCTGGATTCTTTTTTAATCTCTTGGAAAAACAAGAAACACTGGTTCACTTGAGGAGTGCCTTAGTCCTGCACAATTCACTCCTAAATCCATAAATTAGACTATTAGTTTTGGGAAATCCTAGAAGGACTGAGATATATCCATACCTTGAGAGAGTCTTTTTTTTTTCTACTTGTCTTCTCCGTGTATCAGAATTTGTCCATATTTGAGGCAAGGAACTGCTGCTCCACTCTCTTCCACTTGATTTCAGTCAGTCCTTGCATGAAGTTTACTCCATCCTACTCATACAGAGATTTATGACAAACAGAGCTGTCTCCCTTTTCATTTTTTATCCAGGCCAAGAAGGTGTTGCCCATTTAGGTGACAATATGTATGCAAATCACATTGTTATACCAGCTTCTAATAGTGTAAGAAAAGACAACCTACCCTCTGCTTTCTTAAGAAAACAATATTTTCAGAAAGCGTTTATTTAATGCCTAGCATACGATTTCTTGTTTCTTGGTCAGGATGCCTAGGGGTTCCTAAAGATCGGTTTCACTTATTAAAGATGAACTACCATAACAACAAAATTAAGAACAAAGTTCTGTTTCCCTTTTGAGTAGGACACAATTTTCTTGTTGTAAATCTTCGAACCTAAACTATCTAGGTGAGTTGAAGTAACAAGAAGTGATCATAATGTCTTTCCAAAATAGCTAGACTTAATATTGTATAACCATGTAAAATCCAGTCTTTGTTCTCAATTGCTTATAAATGATTTCAAACACTTGGGCAAACTGCCTCACCAAAGCCATGAGTTCAGCAGTACCACTATAGATGCAGAATTGTGCTTAGGTACTTCTGGGATAACCAATGAAACTAATCCAACAAGGAACATACATCCCTCCTCCTACATTTAAACAATTCTTCAAGTGAGCCTGTGGAGTCAACACATCTTTCAGTACTTTTTTCATACAACTTTTCCCACTGCTCTATGGCTCTAGAAGTTTTTGAGTATTTAAAAATAGTATTTGCTAATATAATTTACCGACAGTATTTACTAATTTAATAACGCTAAATGATACACAGAGTTAATGAATTCACAAGTAAAATATGCAAAAATAGTATTTCTTACAGCAGCAATGCTGCTGTGCATTGAAGTGGTTTCTGAAGTTTATTACTTTTGTCTTCATAAACATACTGCTTCCTTAGGATGTTACAGGGCTCAAATGTATCCTTTAATTACTTATTGCAAACAAGAACAAATCTCTTGCTTGATGTGTGCAATGCTGCATACATCTTCACAAGCACCCTAACGTTAGATTTCTTAGCTGTGAAATTCCATAATCATGGGCACTAGTTGGTATCTCTTACTGACTTAATTCAACTGATAATAAAGGCTTTATTTCAATTAGTCTCACATTAGAATCAGTGATTTATATTTAAATTTAATTCACATAATTTTCATGTCCTGTGGGTATGCATGTTTTGACAGTACTGGAAAAATGTGCTGCAAGTTGCATAGAAGTTGATTGAAACCGTCAAACCAGTATTTATTTGCTTGCTGACATGCACTTCAAAAATAGTCCAGAGTGGATTTATATGAACATACAAAAGTACATGCAGAAAACACATTTTAAAGTCATCTGCATGCATCGAAGAAATACAGGTTTTATTGCTACATTTTTAATTCCTGAATCAAACACCACAGCTTTTGCCCATCATTTGTTCTATGACTACATGTATCATCTCAGACGTTGAGAATTCTTTTTTCCACACAAAGGATACTATAAAATAACACTTCTGAAATAAAAAAAAATATTTTGAAAAATTTAAAACATAAAAATTTGCTTACTTCTTTTGTTCTGATCCTCAGCCTTAGAAACACTGTAATATCTGTGCAGTCTCATTAAATACATTTTCTCAGATAACATACAAGAAAAGTAATCCATAAATAAAATTCACAAAGTTTTTGCAGAAACTTGGATTCAATCTTTTATCTCTTCTCCCCTGAATGTGGTGCTGCTGAAGGCAAAATTCTGGACATGCAGTCCAGCAGTCCTCACCACTTTTTACCCACTTAAATCTCATTTTCTGTAATTAACAATTTTGACTTAGATCTTAATCAGTCAGAATGTGTGAAGTTTTAGAGTTATCTTCTAGACTTTCTATGTCTTTTGGTAATTTTAACAGGCTTACTTCACACATTAAAACCTACTCTTCACTACATCCCTCTTTATGGCTGTGAATTCCTGTTAGAGATGAGCCCTTTTGGACAAAAAAAAGCATGCTGCCACCAATTCTTAGGTCACAGAATCACAGAATGGTTTGGGTTGAATGGGGCCTTAAAAGCCATCCACTTCCAACTCACTTGACATGGGCAGGGAGAGCTTCCACTAGACCAGGTTGCTCAAAGTCCCATCCAAAATGACCTTGAACACTTCCAGGGATGGGGCAGCCACAGCGTCTCTGGGCAACCTATGCCAGTGCCTCACCACCCTCACAGTAAAGAATTTATTCCTAATAGTTAATCTAAACCGGCCCTCTTTCAGTTTGAAGCCATTTTCCCCTGTTCTGTCACTACATGATCTTGTAAAAAGCCCCTCTCCAGCTTTATTGCTGTCCCCCTTGGCACTGGAAAGTGGTCTAAGAACCTTTGCCAGAAGCTTCTCTTCTCCAGGCTGAACAACCCCAGCTTCCTCAGTCTGTCTACACAGCAGAGGTGCTTCAGCCTTCTGATCATCCTTTGTGGCCCTCTTCTGGATTTGCCCCAACACATCCATGTCTTTATTATATTGAGGGCCTCAGATCTGGATGCAGTACTCCAGGTGGGATCTCCTGAGAGTGGAGCACAGCGGTAGAATCACCTTCCTCAACCTGCTGCCCACGCTGCTTTTGATGCAGCCCAGGATATGGCTGGCAATTTATCAATATATTTATATCAACAGTCTGTAGGCACCAACTTAAAAAAAAAAAACAACCCTCAAATCTGAACAGGCACAGCCCAGAAAAAGACCATTTTAAGATAAATTCAAACAGTAAATCTTTCATCTTCAAGGTCAGGAGTCCTTTTCAAAAGATATGCTTTTAAGACTGTAGTTTAGAGAAGACAGGCAGAGCTGAATTAATATTTAATTGTAGCTGCTGATCCCTGTGAAACTCTGAACCATGCATTTGCCCTGCTTTCACCTTGCACCACCTCTGGCATTCACCTGCTGCCCTGATGGGTGAGCTTAGCTTGCTAAACCAACAGAAAATCAACCAAAGAAAGGGGGAAGAGTTGCTAAACCACAAACAAATCAAAGTGAACAGCTTTCTTCTATTATTTGATAATAAGTTGAATAGTGTCACTACAGGGTGAGATGAGCAGCAGGGAAGGAAAAGGATTCCTGGACTGGGTAGGAAGGGTGAGGTGTGAAGTGCGTGCTCTGTCCTCTGCAGCAGCACGTCTTCAGATCCTTTTGGGACACCCTGCCACGGTGATAATCCACAGAGCTGTAGAAAGGGCACTGATGTCACCAACAGAGAAAACATCCCTGAGAGATGATAATGTTTTAAAGCTGCTGAAGGTTTTGCTGCCATTGAAACAGGTTCTTGCTTATTTTACAAGGACCATGGTTGTCCCTTGGTTAACAGTCCTTGCTGGAAAAGAGCAGCACTGCACCTCGTGAACTGTGGCTGCTCTCACAGCTCAGTCTCCAACCCATATTGTCTTCTTCCAATCTTTACCAATTGAGGCTCAAGAGTGTATTCTCACAAAACATCACTGACCACTGTCCTATTTCAAACAGTGTTATTCTGGGAAACAACGGCAACTATGATAGTCTGACATCAATTGCCCGATACTTGTACCACACTGACTGGTCTTAGCTAACCTATCTGCCTTCAGTTATGGCAGCAGAGAGGACATGATAAATACAGTAAGAATGAGTAACTAATTCTAATATCTTGAGAAATATGATCAGCTGGAAACAAAATGAGAGAAACTTCACTCACTATCTTAGTGTATCACCAAGAAAAAGCACACTTCATTTTCGAGAACAAAACTCTATAAAAGCTTAAGAGCTGCTGAGCCTACTGGCCACTGCAGACCTACTTCATCAGTGACTTCTGCATATCTAAGAAAACACTATTAGAGAAGTAATACAGAATACAAGGAATTTGTCATAATGGTTCTTCATGACTTGGGACTCGACACCCAAGTACTAATATTAAAATATTAGTACCTTCCTTGTGAGACTAATACAGTTCATTTAAAAAAAAAAATCTAATCCTGACAATGAAAATTCTCTATGTCCTAAACTTTAAAATAAAGGCATTTTGCTTATTTAATTTGCTCCAAAGTTTTCAAATAAAATACAAACTAGAAATACAACAGTTGAACTATTTAGTTAGTTACTTACACCTCTTTTTAAAGTTAAAATTCTTTTAAAAATAAAATAATCCATAATCTCACTACATTAAAATTAAGTTCTACATTAAAACAAAGTTTCACTAGAGCAAAATCGTCAACATGGAATAAATAAAACACAGAATGCCCATCAAAAGAAAAAACAGTATGAAAGACAGTGTAACACCGTTAGTAATGTTCATTTGCAGCACGAGCAAAGTGTTTATTGCATTTCTGACAACACTACATGAATATTCCACACATTAGAAGAAAAATCACTAAAGCAAGAGACATCAGGAAGCCTTTTGATAATGTAAAATGGATTACAATCAATGTTAAAAAAGCAAACTGCTACAAGATGAGATCTTTTCTATAAATTGCTAATCCACATTAATAAAACCACTACCAAACATCACTGCAGGCAACAATTTACTTTAGATTAATATCAACTAAGCCAAAACGTATTTTAATGTAACAGCATGGGTTACATTTTAAAATTGTTTAGTCATTTAAACCATCAGCACAATCCAATGTTTCTAGGAATGCAAGTCATTCTTATCAGGCAGCCAGCTGCAGACATTGCTGGAACTACATAAAGATCCAGAAAAACAGGGAAAATTACCATTCATAATGCTTTCAAAAGCTTCCTGAACACATGAATGGAAGCTGTGTTTGAATGGCAAAAGTCAAACAATTTGGAAACTAGATTAAAGGAAGTAAGTTGTGATTTATTTGCAGTGTATCTTTTCAGTCCACATAAAACTGCTTGTGCTTAGTGACCAAGATTTGGTCCATACTTAGAAGAAGGTACTACTGCAATGATGGATGATGAAATAACCTTTAAAAAAATGAACTAGGAGAAACTGCTTTAAAGAATTACTTTCCTGCACACAGCATCAGGGAAGGCAGTGATGACTAATGGGGAGAGGCGCTGCTTGGCCAGCTCAGGCCCACAGTGTGGGGGAGGCACTGCATACCAGGGAATGCTTGCAGGGAATGTGAAGCAGATAGTCTTGTATCACAGGGAAACAAACAGGGCAGTAAAACAAATGAAGTTGTTTAGCCTTTCCTCCTGTAGTATTTTTAAAATATAATTAAACTGCTAAATGTCAGGGTAATCTTATGAAAATTCCCTTTACTTTCTTTAGGTAAAACTAATACTGAATGGGTTTCCTACACATAGATGTCTATACTGTATTCACCCAAAGAAAATTAAGCCCAGGTCTCCTTCTCCTTTCCACATATGTGCAAAGCTCACATGATAAAATCTTACATTTTGTAATAATACTGATTCTCATACTTTCACCATTCTTCCTTTTTATATGGAAGTCTAACATTTTACGCCACAGTACAGCTTCCCATACAATAGTTACCATAGCTGTCATTCTTTAATTTAAACAAGTTGTTAATTACTACAGCTTCACCCAGCAACATTTCTCATGCATATTTCTAGATGGGCTAAAGAATCTTCTTGTTCTTAGTTAAAAAAGCAGAGTTTAAGTTCTTCTAAACAGATATAACTTTTTCTTTTAATAACAACAAAAATAGACAATGTTTCAAAATTTCCAGAAGTATCTTCAGGTGATCTGAATGAGACACTTAATACATCCAACTGCAGATTTTAACGGCATAAAAGCAGAATTAGCTAATGTTACGTTGACCACATTTTAACCTCTCAAATTTTAGAAAAGTTATATGGAGGTTCTTGGCAGAAACTTTGCAGACTGGGAACCTCCAAGCCATTTCACCGAAAGAAGATCAGTATGCACCCTACTAACTAATGGGGTCTCAAAGATGTCAGCTATACCTGCACAATGTAACATGCTTGTGCTATAACCATGGTTCTCCTTCACCTTGGAGAGTTCAGCTATTTAAGAACAAACTGATATTCCCACAACTAACAATTAAATGGAGTATTTTAAAAAATAATTGGGACTGATCTATTTGGTTCAGCAGAAGCTGAGCTTTAAAGTGAAACATATCAGAAAAATGGGAATGGCAAAGTGTAACAAGTAAAACCAGCTTAGGTCAACAATGATGCTTTTTCAGCCAGTGCAAATGTCTTACGTGAATTGCGCAAAAAAAAAGGATCCTACTTGAAAGGGAAAGAAAGGAGAAAAAAGAAAAAAAGGGTCAGACAGGGTGAAATAGAGCCTTTAAAAGCCCAGAACAATTTGCAACACAAATACTGAGGAGCAAGCAGCTTCCTCTTTGGATGAAGCAAGGGTCTGACCCCTTCCTATGTCACAACTCCCCGCACTTACTCAATATGTTTTCTACTGGCAGTAAACCAAACATCAATTCTTTCAGCTTTACAGACATTTGTGCATCAAAAAAAAAAAAAAAAAAAAGACACCATATAGTATTACATCCAGCTTTAGAGATAGAAGATGTATTTGAATGAGCATCTTCAGATCTTTGCTGTCTGAACTGTTCTATAACATTACTTGTGATGAAACAGCTTATAAGTTAACTTAGACTTCATAAATAAACATTAATTTTCGTTTTTTTAGCAGATCCTGTAATAACCTAAGACCACAAAATTACTGCTACAAAATTTACAAGAAAATCATGAAGAAAATGGTACCTTGGCATCTCATGCAACTCCAAAGGTATGCCTTGTAATGCTGAATTAAGCCACACTTCATGCATTATTTTCCTTCATAGGTGTAAAATGTCCAGGTTAGATCTGCAGCTAGCTGACTTTTACACAGACACACACAAGTTTCAGATGGTTATGTTAACTGAAGCCATGAAGATTGCAATACTTATTCAAAAAACGAAAGCAGCAGTGGGCTCCTAAAAATCCTGTCTGGATAGATCTGAGCAGAGCCTAGTTTGCAAACTGCCAAAGCTGAAGAAGGATAGGCTGCAAAGTGAAGGTATGTTGTGCTGCCGCAGCAGAGAAGACAGTTTTGTTAGGTCACACACACATAAAAACACCACCTGTTTTACCTGTTTAATAGTTGATATTATGCAACTCTGACTGCAGAGAGTCAGCTGGCATTCATGTATTCTCTTCCCATTAATCAGAATTTTCCAACAGATAATTCTTTCCTTAAGTGTTAAAGAAAACAATTACATTGTATTTTCTTTTTTGTGTTGTATATATGTTTTGGGGAAGAAAAAAAGGTCAGCCTAACCCTACATTAAACATTGAAGTTTAAAACAACAAAATCAAGACATTAGGCAATTCCACTAAAATGACATTAAACTAAGTTTAAAACCAGAAAATATTTCTGTTTTATAAAATGCATCCATGGAGCAAAACACCAACGAAAAATAGTTAAAATCTCGCATTAAACTAGTTGGATTTAAGTGTTCAATGGAATATATTTGTTTCTATAGCTTTCTTTTCAAAGTGTGGTGCTTGAAGCTCTATGTATCATTTATTTGAACTTTGTTTCATCTTAGCGATACTATCTTGCTAGAATTGTCACTTTCAAACCTGAAAGTTAAAATACAAAATTAAAAAGGAGTTATCTTAGGGAGCGCTTCTGGTACAAATGCTGGCAACGACTTTGTAATTCTTTCATATAACTGCATCACATGATAAGCAACTGGAAATAAAACTGTCCTAGCACAGGGGATACTGAGTAACTTAAATCCTTCTGCAGATGAAAGCAAAGCAGAAGAGGCTGAAGTCAACTTTGCCAGATTTCACTGACACAGATCTGAACATGCAAAGAAGAAAAGACAATTCACACCTTCCTGCCTGCATTTCCAAAATCTGCCTTTGTATTTTGACTTTTCATCACGAAGAGCCAGGCCAATCACAGGTTCAAGATGACTGGGTATCCTCAAATTAGGGCAGAAGCAACAATTTAGCTTTGTTCCCTTATTTCTCCCTCCAGCTATTCGCTCTGTGTGCTAAGAGAATCACCATGGGAAGGCAGGAAAGCATGTGGATAAATACTGGCACGAAGTGTTGAAGAGGAACAACCTCAGAGCATGCATAGGCAAGTATCTTCATTTGACCCACGTTAACCATAAGATAAAATCTTTTCAACTATTTCTAAGAACTCCTAAATTGGAGGATGGCTGAATAAGCATCCTAGTGATCTCAAAACTACTAATGTCTGTGAGACATGCTAGTCCAGTCTATGTGGTTTCATTCCTCAAATGTATGAAAATAAACTAGAGTGAAAGCTGTGAATGTAACACGGACTGGATATGCAAATATCCTGACCTGCCTCTCTTAGTTCCCACAAAAAGCCCCAAACCCTGCTAAGTGTGTTCCTTGCTGCAGGATTGCCATTGACCTTTTATTCTTGTCCCTTTCCAAATGCAAAGATAGGCTAACTTTGAGCTAATTTATTTCCAATCTGCCAGATAATGCTTATAGAGCAGTAGGGATCTGGGACCGAGAAGAGAAGAAAGCCCAAAATACTCCAGCTCTTCCCCCATCTGTCCAACAAACACTAGTTGAAGTTTTCATGACTCCCAGGATTCCAAGGTAGGACATGTGAACTCTGCTACTGGGATTGTGTATAACAACCTTATGCACCTCCCTCTTCTGCTTTTGGGAGACAATATAAAGAGGTTTTAGTTTTTTGTTTTGGTTTGTTTTTTACCCACCTCCCCAACCCTTCCACCTCTGCAAGAAAAAACTCTGACCTCAACAGGGCAAGTATTAAAGGGCACTTGTAGTATTATCATGCCATATGTTAGGGAATATTTAATGCAGTGTATGTATAGCCTATAGCTCTTTACAGCCACTGGACCAACTGGACATGAATGATGTCGAGAAATCATAAGGGAACGCTCAGGCTTTGTCAACCAACTCATTGCTGGTAACTGCTGCCTGAGCATTCTGACTGTCCTCAAAATTACTTTATATTCACAACACATCAGTAGTTATCGCTGGACCAGCAAACACAGCAGCTGATATTATATGACTTTTTCCCTTCAAATATGAATATACAATTCTCTGACAATTCTCTAACTGCCTTTATTTCTACTTTACAATCAACTACTTAGACTTGGTTCAGAGAGTGGATTCATATCTAAAATTCTGACAGAATAGTAAGTATTTCTAAATACGTTTTTTTTTATTAGAAAGCCATTTAGTGCTAGGTCTTTAAACAAGACAAAGTTGGTGAAAGGGAGATGACTACTTCCTTGATTAAAGCACTCACCTTTCTGTGATCAGTCTGAATCCAAATCTTCCCCTCTTTATGAAAGGGCTCTGACAACAAGGATAAAGCCTTGTGAACAGTATTAAGGGGTTGTTCTCTCTCCATCCTGCTGAAATGATTTCAGCCTTTTATACACGCATTTCCTGAACCACAGATTGGAAGCCAAATATCTTACTTGTCAAAGTTAGGGATGAATTCCCCCTCTTACTCTGTTCAACAGCTGTTATTTTAAGCAAAACAAAAACACTAAAAGGAAAGGAGAAATCAGTGTAGACTGAAACTTGTGTTTTCCAGCAGTAAAATCCCTCAGTCTGCAGGTAATTCTATTCCTCTCAATCCTTTGCATTCCTTTTCCATATAAAACATGCAACTGGAGAAGCAGGCAAAGCCTTGCAAGCAGAATTGTTCCACCACACCCTGGCAGATGAGATACCTCAATTTTCATTAGCATTTCTTTACCGAAAGGAGAAAAAACACCCATCAACACCAGTTAGCCTGCTAAAGGCGCACTTGATTCAACTCCCCTCAGATTTGGGAAGAAAGGCGTAAAGAGAATGCCCCACATTGCACATTAACAGTTCTAATCACCACACTAGTGGCTAAAGGAACAGAAATGATTTTTCAGACTTAGAATTTAATTTCCTTTGGGTTTCCCCCCCCCCCCCCCGCTTTTCCAAAAAAAATTTTCTCCACCCACAGGGAA
>VZRN01011464.1:2751697-2800184 GCA_013397935.1 Dasyornis broadbenti | reverse complement strand
AAAAAAAAAACAAAAAAAACAATAAAAAAAAAAAAAAAAAAAAAAAAATCAAAGTTCTCTAGTTACCCAATTAGTAAAGCACATTGATGACATACTCATGAAAAAACTCAATATGACAGAGGGAACAAACGGAAAGCAAGTGTATCAAATAATAATACATTAATGCTTGCCTTAAACACATTTCTCACATGCAATGATTGATATTTTATGTAAGTCTGATATTAGCTCTACTTCACTAGTTGCAGAGCAGATGGTAGGCATGATAAAAGTGTTTTGCCGAAACAAAAAGTTTGCCCAAAAATGTGGGGGAGAAAACGTTATTTCCCAGAACACTAGTCAAAGAAAATGTTCCTAGTTAACAGCATCACTAATCTCACAAACATAAATAGTTAATGAGGCAAGTTTTCTAAACTGTATTTAGGCATCTTAATAATAAGTAGGTTTTGGTGCAGGAAGCTAAACCAAGTATTTGAAAACTAATCATAATGAAAATATGCATGCAATGAGGTGAACCAGTAGTACATCATCATTTGCATAAAATATTTTAAACAGTTCATTCACTGTATCATGAATAATACAATTTTTCAACCTATCTAAATCAATGCAAAGAAAGTTATTTTGAAAACAGAAGCCTACAGTGTGTCTAACCTACCTGCAATAATAAAATACATTTTAGAAGAAGGCCTAATTCAATATTTTATATTTTAATATGACAATTATTACACTAATATCACCAGTTAAAGATAATAGCAATAAGCCATTATGATAATTTCATGCATCACTACAGGGGTATGAAATGGGAAACACAAGGAGCTTCAGATGTATTTGAAATTATGAGAACTTTAAATACAGTATTCTATGCCCACAAATAAAATGTTTTGAATAGATTTGGCACTAGTCAGGTACCAAGAGGCTGTGTACTACTATTACAATGAAATAAACAGAACTCAATAGATTACAAACACGAGGCTGTGTCAAACATGCTTGCGTACTTGGTGAAAAAAAATAATATTAAAAATAACAAGAAGAAATATTTTTAAAAATTAAACAAGTATACAAAATCTATTATAAATACTACTATTGAAAACTATGGCAAAAGTAATTGGCAAGCCTTGTACTAGTGAGTTTATCACAGCTGAGATTTCCCTCTACTAAAAATAAGGGTTTTTTTAAAACACCAAGTAAAAAAATTATTTCTTCACGAAAGGCATTAAATATAACTATTCCCAGCTTTAAAAAAAATAAACCTCTTGAAATACAGCCCAATAGTTAATCTAATTGCTCTCCACTGCACATCTATGAGCAAGGACATATGAGCACCCTGTCATCTGCCTGCATGCCAATGGACTTTTGTATTCCCCGCTGCACCCCAAGTGGCCTGTAGATGTTAGAAAAGGCAACATAAACATTGCTGGAACAAGGCACTCTCAGAAGCAGAACCTAACCAACTGCCATTCCAGTTTTCTTTCCACTCACCAGTGTGCATAACAAGGCAGCTGTGAGGGCCACAGCTGTACTCTGGGGTCATCCAACCTCCTCCCAGGCCCAGTTCTCCAACTCTAAAGGAAGTCCTTGAATGCCCAAGATGAGTTACGACTCCAGCCCCACCTGCCACCTCATTTGCAGGCTCAGAAACCACAACTCATGGCATGGGAGATGTTCAGCTGCCAGAGAAGACACAACCCCAACCCCAAAACAGTGCTGTTTACGCAAAGGAAAGCCCAATAGTCAATAGACAAGAATCAACTTCATGAGCCAACTTACAGAAAAATATTAACAGAGGGACAGTAAAAAATTCTTGAACTTGTAATATACTTTGCAAGAAAATGCTAAATGATAACACAGTAGAAATTGCAACACTCAGAAAATTAACTAAACCCAAAATACTTAGACAACTACAAAAAGTCACGGTCAGAGGGAAGGACTATACACAGACATGACTTCTAGAGACTTGAAATGGAACTTACAATATTTGGTAGGGGCTAATTCAAATCTTGATTACCATCTGTAGCACATCCAAAGTGAAACACCATTACCAAAAATCCCACACCCCACACTAAGAAAACCCACCACATCTTCCTTGTCTAATCACATGCAAGAAGTACAAAGAGATAACAGAGGGAGAAGACTTGCTTTTAATGCTCTTGTACTTTTGGATGCTGTGAAGAGGCAATGACTTCTTATTTAGGTGTTTGGCAAATTCAGGTTCCACTTCAAATTTTCTCTCTTTAGAGTACACCACAATTTGATGTAAGAAGAAATTTGATCTTGCTTATCTTTTACTCACCAAAACACTTCTAAGCAGTGATTTCAAAAAGCTCTTAAATCTGTTTTGGACTTTACCTAGGAAGGGGACCATGAAGTCTTTTTAAAATTATTTTTAAAAACATTCCTTCTCTAAGATGGAAAGCATCCACTTTACTCAGTAAGACACACTATGGAAGACTTCAAGCCAAATACTCCAAATTTTGCCATGTTTTTACAGATTATGACAGAAAATTTTCACTACACTTCTCTCCCACTATCACAACCCTCATCCCTCCACCAAGGAAGCAGCCAGAAGACTGATGCACTGAACACAGCCCTGTAAATTATAGTATGTAGGAGATTAAACTTAAGCCTAATGCTACAGTCAACCTTCAACAGCTGAGTTCTATTAATGGACACTCCTTAAAAGAAATCCGTGTTGGTTACTATTTAAAACTACAACTCTATTAAAATCTTGACTGAAAGAAATTACATGTGATATGTATCACCCATCACTGCCATGACAACAACACCCAGTTCAAGTATGTACTGCATCATTTACCACAATTTGTCTGAAGTAAAAAAATACAAAAGAGTTCAGTAATCAAATACTATCAATGAATATATGATGTGAAAGAGATAAGCTAATTTATAATTATAGGGATTACATGTAAACTAGAATAATAAGACTTCCAGTGCACTGAAAAGCCCAGTGGCATTATTATTCTATCAATCTCCTCCTTATGTGGATTTATTTAAGATCAGCATTGTAAAATTATAGCACAGTCAAGGCACTGTAGATTACTTAAAAGAAAACATCAAGGAAAAAGACAATTGATGTTTCACTTCCAGACTTCACACACAGGACCAGAAATAGGGGAAGGGTGTGTAGGTTGTTATGCTGAATAGCAATTGCATACATGTGGGGCATTTTGTTCACTGGTGAATGTTTCCTCCTATTGAATACTTACTGCTCCCCAATGCACAGCCCTTTGAGATTCAACGCTCCAAAGTGTTCCTGCTTTTTAATTCAAAGAATCTTTTGAATGAAGAAATTTTCAATTATTGACACATCAACCTAAGGCCAAGTTATCTGTGGGAAGTTGTCAGCTTCCCACTTACACTACTTGTTGACCTTGTAACTCTTCATGTATCATATCTATTTCTATATGTGAACTTCCCTGTTTTAGGCTCTGTCACTGATAACGAATTAGCAACAAGAAAGAAAGCAACTTAAGCAAGAGAATGGTAGTAGAAAAAAAACAAAAAAAGCCAACCCTATCCAATATTGTGCTATTTGCCTCCAAGAAAGCAGGACAGCAGGTCTGAAAACAGCTCCATTTTTAATTCACATGCTAGACTATGTAAAGAAAGCACAACAAACTCCTTAAGCCTTGAGCAGGTCTCAGCAACCTGCAAGGTGAAGACACATTACGGTGCTATTGTTCTGAACATCAGATGCACATTTTTCAGTCCCATCATAGCCTGTCCCTTTGATTTGGGTGTTACTGTCTACATTCAGGTTCACTTTGTCTGATCTATCTCTGATGCAGAAAGCATGTGCTATCTTGCTTTAGCTTGGGTTACGTGTGCCTGTTTTCTGCTCTTAGGAGGTGGAAGGTGAGAGAATGGCTCCTAGGTGGTAAGGTTACTAAATCCAAATCTCTTGCTTCCTGAACACATAAGTACAGAGTCAATAGGTTATTGTTGTTGTTGTTTTTCTTGAATGAACATAGTCTTGTCAATCTATCTTTCAGTGAAAATATAAAAAAGCCCAGGACTGTTTGCAATCCTAAATGAGCACAGTAGCCAATACAGAGGTGACCAACACTCTCACACAAACAAGAAGCTATGAGGGATTTTTCTTTATTGTGTCATTTGAATCAAGTATTAAAATGTCAGTTTATTACCTTTTATGCAGCTAAGTGCTTTTCTGTACCTGGCCAGGCTATCAGCAGTTAGGCTATAAACGAAGTGAGATTTTGTAACAGAATAAACAAAGGCAGAATTTGCATTTTTGTGCCTATTCAGAGTCTCAAGAATTGCTGACAGTCTAAAAATATGTCACTCCAAGAATGTGTAGGGAAGAAGATGAATTTAAAGGAGTGCTGGTTTAGTTTTGCCTCTTCAAGGGTAATACTCACTCGACCTGGATGGACCATGCAGGAATGTACTACTTCTACAGGAATGGTGCAGAAGACGGCTGGTGACCCCAGTTTCACAGTGTCTGCCATTATGCTGGGCTTGGAAATCTTGCAATGACATGGGCTTGACAGACCCACACTGACAGAAGACAGAGGTTTATGCCACTGGCTATACTTTTGTCTTGAGAACAAGATTTCTGATAGAAAGACCGTAAAGCTACTGAAATATTTTTGGAAACAAGGGTTTTCCAATTTAGAGCAATGGAAATTAAAGTTTCAGACAAAATCAGTGTATCCTAGGCAGTCACATAAATAAAAATGTACATGTAAGTACATAAAAAATTCAATTTCATTTTCCATCTGTCCCACCCCTACCAAAAGAAAATCTTGGAATCTTGTCAGTCTAGCTGCTACTGTTTCCATTTTGAAAACAATGCAGTAGGGAAGAGACCAATTTTTATTATTTTAATTATTGTATGTAGTGAAACCTAAACATGTGACAAGTAGAAAGTTATTTAATCAATAATGATATCATATAACAAGTTTTGACGAGGTTATGAAAAAAGAAAATTGCAGTAAGGGAGAATCACTCAAAATGTCATTGTCTTAGAAGGGCACAAAAGTGCTCCCTATGGTAAAAGATCAAATGCAGGGGATAAAATATTAACAATACAAACCCCCAAACAGCTGTATTTAATGAAAAACAAGGCACTGAATAATTGAAAATATAAAACCAGAATTATCTGTCAAATGCAACACTGACACCTGTATCAAAAGCCCTATTAGTTGGCAAAAAAGGTGCCAACTAGTAATGTTCCTGCTAGTGCTAAAAAAGCAAATAATTCTTATTCATACTGTACGTTCAGCCTTCTTGTCTTTAATCATGGTTCATTAAATTGTAACGCACAACTAGCACAATGTAAAATAGCTAGTCTGAGTAATTCAAAATATATAACCTCTCTCAAGAAAATTATTATGATACAGAAGGGAAAATAATTTACATTCTTCAGTGCTCCATTACGTTCTAGTTTGTTTTTCCTTTTAAATGACACTTACACAGCCAAACGGAAGGATAAAAAGGAAATACCCTTTTGCAACTTCCATGAGGACATGAAGATACCAACCCAAGGATTTATAACTCAGAAGTAATGAAAACTAAGTGTAGTTATTTTTCTTTTTTAAGGAGTAAGAATTTCTGCTTCTTAATTTGAAGCCTGTTAAAAGAACTGTATAGACAGGCAGGATAGATATCAATGAGCCTCCAAAAAAAAATATATATAGCAAAAAAAAGAAGAGGTCTTTGTGGTCATTTCTCCTTGATGAAGCAAAATTGATTTCTTCTGTATGCTACAACTTCATCAAATGGGGATTTTACCTATTCAATTCATTAAGATACCATCCACAGCTTTGGAAACTGTTCCAGAGCATGTGCAGAAGCTTTCTTTGATGGTTATACTGCTGTTATTGTTTAACCAAACTGCATTATTTAACTTGGCTAATTCACCTCTTCCCCCCGCAACTTTTTCTTTTTTATTTAACACTTTCCCATCATTAATTTATTTCCTCATAATAGAAGTCAAGGTGTCTTGACAAGCTCTCTAAATGTACACTGCTTAATCCTCACTGTGCCAGAGCTATCTTTTATGAGATGGTTTTCCTTTTAACTGGTAAAGACCAAAGTTAACGAGACTACTACTGTACAAAACATTTAAGAAAAAAATAACCAGAACTGTATCTCATGCTCTTTAGTCTAGTAAAGGACAACATAGTATAAGAATATGAAGCTTTATTCTTTCAGGGGCCAAAGAAAAATGGAAATGGTACAGGTGTCATCTTAACCAATATTTAACAGTGACACAGAATTGGAGTTAACAGAAGTCACAGGAACAGAGTTAAGCATAGACTGCCAACCTAGAAGTCTCCTAGAAAACAGATGGAGAAAAAACCCTAAACAAACAGCAAGAACATTATCATACTTCAGTATTGTACTATAGTACTATATTTTGATGTTCCAAGAAGTGATCTTTATTGAGTTTGGCATTTGAGAACAAATTAAAATTTTCTGAAAATCAAAACTAGAATTCTTCACATGCCAAGTACACTTAGGAATGCTACAATCTGCACATCCAGACTGACTTCTCATTTCAAATGACTTTGTGGAGGAATAAATACAACTACATGATTGCACATCAAAAAAAAAGCAAATCCAAGATTTTGGACCACTACAAAAGTTACTGAAAAGAAATTGCTTCAGAAGCAAACACCACTATTTCCACCCTATTGTTGATGACATTATGATATAGTATTTTCTAAGTGCACAATAATACTGAACAACCTCAAGGATTTATTTGATTTACATGGTTTATCCAGCAACCTACAGGAGCAAGTTTCTTCCAGGTGGGCTTACATCATATGTAAATGAATGGTTTAATCCTTACAAATGGATATGTTTATCCTGCAGACGTAAGGATGTGAAACTGCTCTTAAAAATAGCTCAGTATTTCTCTTACTTAGGGGCTAGAACAGAAGTGTTACTTTGCAACACCAAGTTTTATGTTGTGTTCACTACATATGCTCTCAAGCCCAGCAAGTTAGTCCTCTAATTAGCCAGATCTCTTCTTTTACCTTCCTGATTTCTACTGCCCAAGGTTGTGTGATGCACTGCCTGCCATTAAAAATAGCTTGAACCACAACCAGGGTTTTCTCTTTTTCTGCTTGATATTCCCAGAATCAAACCCTTAAAAGTTAAACAACATCTGCCTCTATAATCCTCACAACTTCCCAGAGCTATCAACAAGGATGGCTGCCACATGTCTGAAATCAGAGGCAAATGAAACAGTGGGTCTTCTTATGCTCCAGAGAAAGGCAGATGCCAGAAAGGGCACAAGAGAAGTGTTACAAAAACCTTTGCTAAACTAAAGCATTCCAGTGCTGCTGCGAAGCCAAGACCTTCAAGTTACAATGCAGGGAACCTAGAAACATAAAGCATGTGTCTGGCACAGACCTAATTTCTTACTGAGAGGATATGGATTGGATCTTACCAGGGATATTAGCAACAAACCACACTTTGTGGGAGATTCTGGGGTAGATCTCTACAAGTCCTTGTCGGTAGCAATAAAGACTCCCCATGATACAACCTACAAAAGCCAAAAAACCAGTAGTGTCTTCTAATGCTTTCTCATTCTATTGTCCATGTTACAACTTGGAAGCTGCAATTCAAGATGTATAATAATGCATTTAGTGCCAAATATGATAGTCTAAAATACTTGCAAGTCTACTGGCAGACATGCCCAGCATCACTGAATTTACAAGCATTTTGCTACATCCTCTAACTAAAAAAAGTCTGATCCACCAAAATGAATGTGTCTGAAGGTGAAAAAACTCTAAATAGAACAGAACATTAAAAATTCCTGCTTCACAGAAGAGCTCGGTGCAGCCAGAAGCAATGTCTCAAACCAGGCCATGTCCAGACCTTTCTCAATGGACTATTGGAACCACAACACATCCAGTAAAAAATTATTCAACCACAAGCAGTTCATAGTTGATGTATTTTCTAATGGGAGATTTTTATAATTTTCTAACCAGACACTGCAATGACAGATCAATTAATAACATCTCTGCGTAGCTCTTCTTTAAATCTTACTCTTTTCTTATGAAAACAACTATAAATTAGTAGATGCATTTCACGTATACACAATATGTATTTTCACAATATGGACTGCTTTTAACAGACTAGTTTTTTGAAAATAAATAATTAGTTTTTTAACAACAATTCTCGAAACCTCAAAGAATCCTTTTATCTTCTAAAACTTCTTTTATATGTTTTTAGTACATCACCTTTACTGTTTCTTCTTTAAAACAAAGTAATTTATCTGTATGTTTAAAGCTCTTTCACAGGCCTTTCAACAATATTCCAGTATACCTTCCCTGAAACAAGTCTGACTAGATTAAGTACATCTTAAAGACCTTCAGCCAATTATTTGCAGTATTCTCTGGGTTTTTTTGAACACAATCTAATTTTTTTCCAAGTCTTTATTGACTTTAGGTTCTTAAATCAAGCAATTCAGAACTTAACATTCAATAATCCAGTGTAAAAGGATTGCTATAATGAAGATGAAGTAAAAGGAATAGTAAAAATAATGGAGTGATGGAGAAAAGAGAAAACCAGACAGTAACTCATGGGATCTTTGTAGCTTACATGCATTACACTAACACTGATGGCAACTCATTACTTACAAAGAGCTCAAAAATCCTTTCTAACACGGAGTAATTTACTCTCACCTGGAAGAAACATCATTCTATATGCCTACTACATGAAAACAGGAACAACTTTCATACTGCTTGCCAAACCAGGTTCATGCCCAGGAAAGAGCACAGCTATGGAAGGTTACAGCAAGGCATCCCATAGATTCTTCTCTCCTGAAGCAGATTTTATTGATGCACGAGTTCAATGTTTATGTACCCACTGAACCTACAACCTCATGCAGAGATGCTTTACTGTTGCTCACTGAGAGAATCATAAGATACCTGAAGCTGCGCAGAAAGGAACCATAAGACTAAGGGCAAGAAACAAATTTTGAAAAATAATAGCAGGATAGTTTGTTAACACACTAAAACCAACATTTGCTCCCACCATTAAATTAATAAGCCCTTTTCACCCTAGAAAATACTATCAGATCTTTTCTTATTTGCTGGATAGAAAAACTGTATTTCACTATTACCATTTTTTCACAATTATTTCAATCTAGGTCAAAGCTGGTGGTAAGTCTTAGAACTGCCTCTCGACATGAATGCAGTTGGTCCTGGTCAGTTGTTAGCAGTCTGTCCATGTAAACACAAGGCAGTATTTTGGTAACGTGTCTATAAAAGTAAATAAACTACTTTTCTGTACATCCCATTTACATTTTTCCATTACTGAGTTGTTTTGTTGTCAAAAAGACTAAAAGAGGTAGAGGATTTGTGAAGTTTACTTGTATTTAGACAAGTAAAATCTTTCTAGGCTATTCTTTTTCTTAATGTATTTAATTGATTCCATCCTCAGTAGTAGTTGCCTTTCATTATTATGCAATCATCTTCAAATTATTTTTATTAAATTTTATTAAACCTCATACAAAGCTAGCTATTATAGCCATTTGTCGCACACCTTAAAAAAAAAAAGCAACAAAAAAATCACCACAGAAACAAATCACTGGACAAATAACAAATAAACTGCTAGATAAGTAATAAATAAACCAGACCTTGGGATGAAGCTTTTCAGAAATAATTGAAAGTAGTTTGTTAATCAACACCAAAAATTTCTAACTGGAGTAATTCTGCTTACAAATAGTCAACACAAAAATAGTCATCTTGTTGTTGTCATACTAATTGAGAAATGAATATCTGCACATTTCTGCTGCTTCTCAAGATTCTCTTGAAAAACATTAAGAAATGTGTCTCAAAATGCCAATTATGTAAAAAATTAAACTTTATGATAAATATAAAAATATACCCTATGTATAGTTATGCATAAATCCCATCAGAAAACAATCCATAACATCCAACTTCTAGTTAATGCAGATCAGTATCATAGACCTCACTTCGCAGCTTTGATAAAAGACAATCCAATATTAGGTCATAACAGTTTTAGCCCAGCTTGTTTCTAACTAACAGGATTTATTTGTTGTAATAGGTTAATTTAGTATAACAAGTTCAACTTGAAAAGCTCAGCTTCTAGAACAACTAATTTAACTTCCTCTACAGGAAATATGTTTATTTGAAGGCATTGCTGGTATTTTCTGTGGAAAGAACACAAAATATCCAGAAAAGTCTACTTGCAATGCCTCTGCTATGATTGTATGCAATGATTCTTAAGAGAGCCATACACCAGTTTGGCACTGTAATTCAGGAAAGAAAACATTCACTTACCGCAGTGTGACTGGAAAACCTGTGGCTTGACTACCTGATTGCAGATATTGCACACTACAAGATAGAAATCATCATGAGCTGGATAATGGCCAAATAAGTGCATATCTGTGGGAAAGTTAAAAATATATACAAGAATTAGAAATTATGCTTTAAATATATATTAAGAAAAATAATTGAAAATACTGTAGGGCCATTATTGTTATATTAATTTATACAAAGCAAATGTATACATTGCTCCATAAGAGCTTCTTACTATGTTCAAGAGATTTTTTTCCCTCTTTTGGATTTCAAGGTCCTATACTAATGCTGCAGGTTCATCCCTCAGTCTGAGTCAAAACACAGACTGCAACACCTTCTCTTGACACTCACTGCCAAGAAGTGGAATAAGCATTTCTATAATGGTCAACTGTTGAAACAGTAAAGAAATACGTTTTCAAAAATCTCTGCCTAAAGATCCTTATAGAAAATACACTGCATAGGTTATGATCCATGTTACAATATTCCAAGCTTGACTACATGTTGCTTGAGAAAGGCTCCTGTTTAAAAGCTAGTTATAGTAACCAAGGTCAAGGATCCTACAGTTTAAAATACAGTCAGGAATGCCATGCCACATGAAATTTCTGATTCTGTGCAAATGCCCTTCCCTAGTTCCAGCACCCTGCTGGTTGTCCCCAACAAATACTGTGGGAAGAGACAAAGTTGGTTAATGAGGTATTTCTTGGTGATGGTATGAGGAATTTAATGAAATCCAAAGACAGGTAGTCAGATGATGACAGGCACTTGTCCCTCTCAGCTGAAACACATAATGCAATACATGCATTCTTAAGCCATTACAAACAGAGTAAAATGGGCTTAAATTACTAATTGAAGGCCTCAGAACTCTAACATTACAAGTGAGGTAACCTGTTCTACTCTTCAGTGCTATAACTTAAGAACAAGCACACATACGCATCATCCACCACAACTCACTTTAGAGGACAGAAACTTCAGTCACTTTTACACATTTCAGTGGGATCATGTCACCACAGCCAGTGTTGTTAAAGAATGTGTTGCTGCATTAGTAACCCCATGCCAAGTATTGGCCCCACAGATCACACTACCTCTTAGATTATAAAGACATTGTAAAATCCCATTTCAATATTACTCAGCAGCATCTGAAATCTATTACAGAACTTGCAAATGCAGACTGAATTATTAATCTGGTGCCTTTTAAATAGGAGGAAAACTGAGAGGAAAAACATGTACAACAGCAGCTGTGATTGATAAACACCAACAACTAAATCCTACGTATCCAGTAAGTTACATACTTTCAAAAACTAGCAATTTCTTTCAAAAACTGACTCAAGCAGGTACCTTATTTCACTAGTTCTTAACCAAAGCAATTATTTTGGTCCTATATCTACTTTCATAAGTAATTCTGCTCTGGCCTCTGGCATTGTAGGTAACATCACTGCTTACGATGGCAGTTCTTGGCATGATGAAGTGTAATGTGTCTTCAGCTCCCAAAAAGCCCAGAGGAACAGGACATCACTCTCCTGGTAATACAGGCAGTACCACAAGTAGCTCTGAAGAGGCTCATTCAAGAATTCTTGGGCACAAACCAGCCCCACCAACCTGCAGGTATTTTATAGTATAATATAACTCAGATATAATCTGAACTTTATCCACTGAAAACCAAAACCTCTCTGTTACTGTTGGTACACCAGAGTTTGTACCAAGCTATGAAATCCTGTTGAAAGGTTAACCAGACATGACACCTTTGCAGTGCTGGTCTTGCAGTAACCAAGCCTTTAACTGCAGTTCAGTCAGATATATGTAATCAACACATTCAGACTAAATTTAAAAGAATGCCAGTGGTGAGGTATAAACTCCTATGGTGTAATTAGTGTTAGTACTGCTGAAGCCAAAAGTGCAAAGTTAGGCTAATTCAAATCTTCCTTACTGGTAAAACAAATAAACAAAACCCTAAGCAGGTACTAAACCAGGCCTCTTTATTTTATTTATTGCTTTAATATGATAAGTTATTGATCTTAAAAATTACTTTACATTGGCAATTCTTAGCTGGATAGTTTTGATAAGAACCTACAACTTTTCCAATAACAGAACTGTAATTTCTACAAAAGGAGTATTTCTTCTGGGTATGATTTGACATAAAGTCTCAGCTCAAAAACATGCACTTAATTACTGTTCTGAAATATTTTGAAAATGGTTAAAACATTCCAAAATGGTTTTTTTTTCCTGTTGCTTGAAAGGTACAGTGTCAATCTTCTTATGAAAGCAGTCTCTTCTTATGAGACTTTGCCCTTCACAAACACAAAAGTTACAACTTTTTTCCAGTTTCAATTTCTTAAGTTCATTTAACCTTCACAGGTCTCTGTCCTAACCTTTAAAACACGCCCAGCTCTGAGGTATCTAAAGTTTGGCTGGGTCTGAGTCTGAATTTTTATGATTTCTGGCTGCAGGGAGCAACTTATAAAAACTATAAGGTATTAATACTGGTGAAAACCATTCAAGGACATAGATGGAAAAGGAAACAGATTAGTTCACAGGATCACAAAACCATCTACCTTTTCACCAGGCACTGTCAAGGAGACAGTGAAGGAAAAGACCTGGTACCTGCAAGCTCGCCCCACAACCCTGGCAAACACCACTGCACCTAACAGGTAAAAAACATCATTTGAGGGGTTGGTTTTTTTCACCCTCCGTATAGGTTGATACACAAAGAAACTGCACAGACACGTAGGAGAACATACCAAAATGCTGCTGTGGGACACACAGCATCAAAAGAATGCACAGATACAGAGTAAGTGACATTCTGAAGCAGCACTTTGGAAGTCTTCTCATTTTGTATATGCCTAGAAATAGCCCAGTGAATGGAGGTGCAAATGTCCGTTGTAAATATGACTTTTCTGATTTGAACTGAAGTTATTAGCAGCCTCTCAAAAGTCCATTTAAAATAATTCAAGAATCTCAAGGACACAAGACTGCGGGTTGAAAATAAGAATCGCAGCACACAAATATACTGTTATTACTGAATCAGAATAGACAAAAAACAAATTAAACACTATCTTTCAGACTTTTAAGATTCCTTAAAATTCTCATTATGCAGGAGTTTTTAACAGAGGAAAATTCATCAAGTCCAAGCAGGTTCAAGTACCTCTCTTAGTTCATTCATTTTAACAAGATTGGCACAAAACTGTTTTCATGATTAAACTCATGATTTGTAAGCATACATGACATATAAATCACTTTTTAATTGGAATTGCACAATGTATTAATATTGTCTCACTACAAATTCCAACTGGGGATACACTTTAGATATTATTAGATGTAATAATATTACAAATGCAATCCAGATCAGAGAATTTACAATGAATAAAGCAAGGAATATCAGAAATTAAAAAGAAAGTAGAAAACGTAAACAGCTATATATCTTTTCATACATGTTTTTCTGTTTTTAATAAGAACAGTTCAATGCTACCATGTCCTACTCAAAGCAACCAAGACTGAACAGTTATTCTAGACACTGGCATCATTCCTAGATCAGATTGCAGCCATTTGACAATTTAGACCTTCTGTGTATACCGAAAAAGACAATGGCCTTTCCAAACCAAAAAACTGTCTTCTAAAGGCTATAATCACATCTCCCTGCTTAGTCAGAGGCAATGGTGATAAGCTTTTCAGAAAAGATTAACTTTGGGGAAGAAAACACGTCTCTACAGTTAGCTCCGGAAAGACTTCTTCATGGAAAGAGGCAAGACCACTGAAAAAGACGGGCGATGATCATTGAATAAGGTGAGTGACTATCAAATGGTACTGAAATAATTATCAAGGTACAAAAAGAACAAGGAGAGACAGAAAAATAACTGCAAAGAGTATTTCTTTTCTACCAAAAACTGCCTACCCCCTAAAAGTGAAACAAAGTGACCATGGTGTGCATGACTCACTGCACACTGGCATGGTGACCTGCTTGTTCCATATGTGTCAATACAGATAGCCACAAGTCTGAGACAGAAAGGGCTGCCCTGCCCTTCCGCAAGGTAAAAGCACTCCACAGCCCCCATCACAGTCCCCTCATTTTACTGGAAGATACTTTCAGCAGATTCAATGTAGACTCTTGATGGCAAAAAGAAGTGGTAACTTATTTTTCAGTACCCACACATTTTTCAGAAGGGCCATCCATACATACCTCACTCTTTTCAGTACTGAATCATTATCCCCTTAAAATGACACACAACTGACACAGCTGTGCCTGTTGATACCATATAATGACAAAAGTCTTCTTGAAAATGAGCTACTGAACTAACAGGTTGCAAAAGCAGCCCATATGTCATGGGAAAGATATTCTATATATGTGGAAATCTGAGACAGTGAATGTTGATTGTTAGAAGTATTACTTCCACAGATTAAAATCTTAAACAAAATACTACTTTGTGTATACTTTGCTAAGGCACTTGAAAAATAAATACAACTTCTGCCTGTAGATTCTATATTACTACCATTTGCAAGTAAAAAGAAAGCTGTAGCCGTATGACATAGTTTTGTAAGATACCAACTTCGTGAAATGTGCATTAAAAATACAAATACCATAGAAACAATAGAAAATGTTCCTTTGGCAAATAGTGGCACAAACACAAAAATGCAGATGTCAGATACGACTTTTTATCTTCTCCAATAACACACAGAAAGGAATTATTTTTAGCAGCAATCAAAGGCAGATGACTTATATGAAGTTCCTTCTCTATTATTATATAATTCATAATCATTTACATCCCACTGTATAATAAAACACAGGCTAGAAATAATCTAAAACATTCTACCACTCCAGAATTAAGGTTGTCAAACAGTAAGACCTCACAGTATTGCGTGGGAAATCAAGTTTTTAATGATGATCTTTTGCTATAAATTATACATACTTTAAACATTCACTTATATATCTGTTGCTCCACTAAAAATACCCACAAAGCTTGCTTTGAAAAGCAGGCTTTAGTGATGTTTATGTGCCAAGAGAGAATGGGAGGGAGGAGGGGAAAGAAAAAGATTCAAGATACACTGGTATAAATTAACAAAGAAAAGCTAAAAAAAAAAAAAAAACCACCCAAAAAAAAAAAAAAAAAAAAACCCCCAAAAACCAAAATCCCCCCCCCCCCCAAAAAAAAAAAAAAAAAAAAACCCCCAAAAACCAAAATCCCCCCCCCCCCCAAAAAAAAAAGCAATGGCAAAAATGGCAATGTACAAAACCAAACACATGTGGTTTCTCCAGCTCCTGGAGCTACAGGTTTTTAAACTCTATGCCTAGAAATGTGCCCAATATTTCCCTCTTATTTCACAGAAGTGACAAATCTGTACATCATTCAGGAATTGGAGGAATGTACAAAATCTTTCAGTGCAGTAGATTACTTCTACATTTGAGATTACTTAAAAAACTAAGTAATTCGAATGGTGAATTGAAACTTGAAACTGAAACAATAAAAAGACAATCTTCAGGGCATTATTCAGACAGCAGTTAAACATGCTTGCATAGACAGGTTAGCCTTATCATAGAAATAAATGTCACACTCTTTCCATTTAACATGAGCTTATTCTCCCCCGAGTGCAGTTTTCCTTTCTTACACAAAAACCAGTAAGTCACTTCAGTAATTAGTTCAACAGTAAAATTGCATTTTACCCCTGAAAATGTCAGTCACAGTTGCAAATTAATCACAGAATGGTTTAAACTGAAAGAGATTGCTGGATATCATTTACTCTAAGACCCTGCTGAAATTGTAACTAACTTCAGGGTCAGAACCACAAAGTAATGCTCAAGTTCATTTCTTTTCTGACAGAAGAATGTAGGCCATGGTTAAAGCAATCATAAAATTGAGGAAAAAATAAAATTAAAATATCCATGACATAACTAACATAGGTCCTAACACAAACACCTGACTGATGCCCTTCAGGTGTTAATACAAGAAACTGAAGATTTTGCATGCTAAAAAAGTCAAGTGAGAAGGAAAAAATCAATGAGAAGAAAACAGAAATACTGGCCTTCTCAGCAACAGCAATAATAAATGAAATATGAGTATGCTGAAGAAAAAAAAAGGCAGGTAAAAAGAAGCAAATAGACTTAAGTGTCAGTGTGATAAAGAGTCAAGGTCATGACACCTTTAAACCAGTCCAGTATGGTCAAATGGTATGCTGCCTGCCAGGTTAGAGCAATCATGAGGACAGTGGCAATCGTAAAGAATGCTGGGAATTGTTCATTAATTATAGTGTATACAATAAATACTACCCCAATGACATAGAAAGACTTTGGACTCCACTGCCTTATCAAGGCATTATGAAATGATACTGAAGATGGAAACGGTTCCTTCCATTCCCAAAGATCCGTAATAACAACAGAAAAACCAAAAGTTCATAATTGGAAACTAGTGATCTAAACAAACACTGTGGATTAATGATATCTACATATCTTTTGTAATAACCCTTGTTTGGAAGGGATTATAAAGTAAGATATGCAACACTGATATTATTATTTTGCATAAGACACTACATATCAATAAAGAGAAAAATGAAATGAGCATGGGAAAATGTGACAATGTTTTTCTTCCAAAAATTCTGAAGACTTTTATGTAATTTATGTAGAATATTTGCCATCCCAGTCTAAAGTAATTCAGCAATATAGGACCAGAATTGCCGGGCTACCAGATTAACATATCAAGAGAATACTGGAAAACGCAAAACTCACAAGTCAAAAAGTATGCTGCATAGGTATGACACCAAGAAATCTCAGTTTTTCATGTTTTAAGACACCTAGAGGATAAGACAGGACCTAATGTAAGTTTTTCCTCCTTGAAAAACCTACTTTTTAAAACTTCATTATATAAAGGCACATGGCCCTTTAGCTCCTGGAGTAGGCAGAAGATAGCTTGTCTGGTTATGGCACCTTTACTTCACTCTGTACAACTCAGAATCTAAACTGATCAAAGTTAGGGACCAGTATGGTCCTTTCAGACTACAAGCTTCATATTCCTGCCCCTCCCTTGTGCTTGTACCATCAATTAACTGAATACACAAGGAGCCAAATTCAAGCCAACTCTCAACCAGGGGCAAAGTAATAAGGACAGAATAAAACAGGAAAAGGTTTCCTGACGGTTTCATTTCATAAGCTGCCCTGCTGCAGAACCCCATGAATGCTACCACCAGTGTGAGGGGAATGAAATCCAGAGCCCAGAGCTGGACAGGAGGACCAACAGGACCACAACCAGTTCAAACTGCAGTGGAGCCTCTCCAGATTACCCTGAAATCTGTCACACAGGTATCTGTGCAATATTAAAGGAAGACACTTGGCTCAAAAAGAAGCTTTGTAAAACTAAGGCTATTTGCCTCTCAGTTAAAAGTAGCAGTAAACACATTTATTAACTATAACATATAAAAAGATTCAGAAACATTATATTGTGCTTGTGTGGCAAGGTTTTGGTAGCTGGGGGGTGGGGATGTGGAGCTACAGAGGTGACTTCTCTAAGAAGCTGCCAAAAGCTTCCCCCATGTCCAACAGAGCCAGTGCCAGCCAGCTCCAAGACAGCCAAGACAGACCTGCCACTGGTCAAGGCCAAGCCCATCATATTAATGCCTCTGTAATAACATATTCAAGAAGCAAAAAAAAAAAAAAACCTACTGTGCAGAAGTAATTGTGGACAGAGAATTGAGATGTAGAGAATACGTGAGCAAAACAGGTCTGCAGACATGAGGGTCAGTGAAGGAGGGGGAGGAGGTGCTCCAGGCACTGGAACTGAGATACCCCAGCAGCCCATATTGAAGATGAGCCTCTCTCACCATGGAGGAGCAGAGATCCACCTGTAGCCCATGCAGGACTCACACTGGAGCAGGTGGATGCCCAAAAGGAGGCTGTGACCTCATGGAAAGCCTGTGCTGCAACAGTCTCCTGGCAGCATCTGTGGCTACATGGAAAGAGGAGCCTATGCTAGAGCAGGTTTGCTGGCTGGACTTGTAACCTGCTGGGGGATCCACACTACAGCATCCCGTTCTTGAAGGACTGCACCTTGTGGAAAGCAACCCACCTGAAGCAGTACATGAAGAACTGTTGGGAAGGACTCAGGCTGGAGAAGGTTATGGAGGACTGTCTCCAATGGGAAGTACCCTACACTGGGGCAGGGGAAGGTCTCCTCTCCTGACAAAGAAGCAGCGGCAGAAGCAACATGTGATGAACTGACCATAATCCCCATTCCTTGTCTCCCTGTGCTGCTGGGCAGAGAGGAGGTAGAGAATCGGGAATAAAGTTAAGCCCGGGAAGTAGGGAGGTATAGGGGGAGGTGTTTTTAGGATTTGTTTTACTTCTCACTATCCTGCTCTGATTTTGACTGGTAATAAATTCAACTAATTTCCTCAAGTCAAGTCTATTTTGACTGTGACAGTAATTGGTGAGTGACCTCTCCCTGTCCTTATCTCAACCACATGAGCTTTGGTTATATTTTCTCTCCCCTGTCCAGCTGAGGACAGTAGTGATAGAATGGCTTTAGTGGGGATCAGCCTTCAGCTAGGGTCCAACCACCACAAATGTATCATCTCCTTTCCCATAATTCCTTATGTTTCTAACACTTCAGATTACTGAACTAATTTTCGCCATTTAACTTTCCATTTATTTTGTGCAATGTAACCAGACAGGGTAACTTTTACCTTATCAGTTTCTGAACACAGTGATTTTCCTGCCTGCTCTTCAGTTAAGAACCTTCCCATTTCAGACACGAAGGGTGCAGGTACTCAGAAATCAATGTACATTTAAGAGAAGAGGTTATAAACTACTGAGGTCTGTTTGGATGATGATGAGAAATTTAGTTAACACTTTCTCTTTACTTTTATTACTATCAGAGTTTCAACGAAGGGCAAATACGATATTAAAAGTTGCTGAAGTATATTAATAAATATTAGTGTACGTTTTCATTTGGACACTGCAGCCCAGGGCTGGAGTGACAGGCGATGGACTGGAAAGGACCAGCCAGAGCACAGACAGCCCATTCACCAACTTGGCAATGCTCTGCACTGACCCTTCTCTCTTGCAAGTCTGCATGGAAGGATTTGGAGAGTGGAACAAGGCTGCAAAGTGAGACAAAATACATTTTAGCAGGGTAAAAGGCAATAAACTGCATGTCTGTAATTTAAATGGACATCACTCAATTACACGGTATCTAGTTCTCAGCAAGGTAAGTGTAATTATAATATACAAACGTGGCAATTATAACAACTCCAGTAACATCTACAAAATTGTTATCTGTTCTTACATTTTTCTTTAATTATTAGATTGTACTTCAGGGGAATTATCTAAAGGAGCTTCTTTATCATGAACTTGGATTTTGAACTGCCTTCTATTTTACATATAACAACATATTTCAGGAACTAGAGCAAATGCTTATGAAGTTAGTATTATAAAACTGTACAAAGTCAATACCCAGAAGAAAATCCTTCTACATTGTAAAACAGATACCAGTTAAGCACATTAAGATCCAAAGACATAAGGAAATGAAAAAAAAACAAGCCCAAACAAAAAACCTCAAACAAAACCAAATTTTCCACAGATCAGTCACAAAATATGCCTCAAAAATCTAGCAGAATACAAGGAAGAAATAGGCTTTTAATGTGTTCAAAAGCAAGCTAGAAGAGTCATGTAAATGTAAACAGTATCTTCAATCACACCAGCAGGTTAACATTTGGATCTGGATTTTGGGATTTAAGGAGATGTATGCCACCAAATATCTCTATTTTCTCTACCAGCTACACTTACTCTAATTAAAGATATCACCTCCAGCTACAAATTTCATCTTGCGTATGTCTGGAAATATTCAGGACAATAGTATTATCAAATGACAGAAAAAATAAATTACTGAAGGCAAGGAAAAAAAGACACATTATTTTTAAGGATCCAGACTATGTATTCCACATCTAGAAGAAGAGGTGACACCCCATCTTGTAGAATAAACAACATAACTATCCCCAGACTCCTGAGCATGGAAAGCATGGTAAAGACCTTATCAGAGACTTTCTAACTGTGCAGATGTTGTGGATTTCTCTTAGATCTCACATGTATCACTATCAAAAACCTCGGAGAGTGAGCACGGCTGCACACAGGTTTGCATGCAAAGGATAGGGAATGTGCAGGAAAATCATCAGTCTCTACACTAGAATTCTGATTTCTTAACATCCCACAGGCAGACATAAGGGGAGGAACAGCTGGAAATCATCTTCATTTCTCTCATAATTCAAAGCTAATGTCATGCACCTTGACTGGGCAATCTCCACAAACCACCATATAGCAACAGAACAATTCTTTCTTTCTCAAATATGTATCAAGAGAAATCTCACTGCAAATGAGACTTGTCGTTACAAGTAGTACCCTTCATGGATGATGGCACTAAATTTCAGCTCAGATTGATGTACAGCTCTCTGGAATTTGACGCTTGACCTTTAGCAACAGTTAGAGGGTTGCACCATATACATACTTTCTGCAGCAGGTGGATTCTGACAGCTTCCATGGTGGGAAAACACACCTTGACACAGGAAGAGATGTCATCTGCGAGTTAACTACAATAACTCATAGAAATACACAGGGTTTCAGCTTTTGATTTTTCTGCATGAAGATGGTTAAGCTTTCTGATACATAGCCATATAAACTAAACAGGTATGGAAACATCATGAACACATTGGTCCTGCAGAAGCAGTAAGATGAAGATCTAGAGATATCAAATGCTGGTTGAAATGGAATCAAAATAATTTAATAACCCATCTGTAAACTACACAACAGTACCTCTGTACTACACATCATCTTTAGAATGACTCAGAGTGAGCATTAAAGTGGTTTTTCCTTATTTTTCCCCATTTCCCTCATAGATTTGGTGATCTTATATTAAGTGAACAAATAGTAGTGACCTGAAAAATAAAGTTTGAAAGGAAAATAACTTCTCTGATATTTACTGACATTTTCTTTCAGCTTTTTTTTTTTTTTTTTAAAAAGAAACTTTGAATGTATCATATTAGGGACTACTAATAGCTACATTCCGGACTACAAAATTTGCAGCAAAAAGACAGAAATGTTTTAAATACAATTAGTTTGCAACACTTGTAGTAATTCCAACATTTGGAGTGCTAGTAATGAAACATTACAAGGATAGCTGGTTTTCTTCTTTCATTTTCTTGTCAATGCACACTAAGAGAAAGTTATCTATGCAGTAAAACAGTCCTATGGAGAAAAATCCCATGGCCAAAACCCCCCTTCATTCCTATTTCTTCTGTGCAGACTGCCATGAAACAGACTTTAATGCTCCAACTGGTGTTTCCTTCACAAACACTCAGCAAGACACAACTGGCACTCACACACTTGCCTGCAAAGCTGTATTATCTACTGCAGAAGAGCAACTCTGGTTTAAGGCAGTACAACTGGACTAAAGGAGAGAGCTGGCTCAATTCCTGGCTCCCAAACAACATTCTTGCATGACCCTGATTAGATTTTTCTGTGCCTCAGTATCCCATCTCTAAAATCAGGATAATATGCTCTTTGTCTGCCCTGCCTGTTTAGATTGCAGCCTTTCAGTATTCTCTTACTATTTGTCCATACACTGGGACCACAATGGGGCCCTTCATTTTGGCTGGGACCTCACTATGACAATAGAACAAGCAACGAATAAGATAACTTGCACTGTGTTTTAGAAGCAGTGTGTGACAATCTTTACAGAAATTCTGCTTTTATGATTAAGAACATAAGTTACTAAGGGTTAAAGAAAGTCTTAAAAAAATGAAGTTTTCACAGCTTTCTAGCCCAGCTCTTTAATAACATTACTATTATTATTATTGTTATTATAAGAAAAATTTAACAATAAAGATAGCATTATCAGAAAAGTATTTCTCAGACAACAACTAATTTTTATAGTAGCGAAGACGATGAGTAAATGAGCAAATAAACATTGAGAAAAATAAAATCTTTAATCTCAACTATGTAATTTTCAAAATGCTAAGTATTTCATTGATCTGCACCTTCTCCATATAACAAGAGCCAATGCCAAGAACATCTTTTAATTTAACTCTCTACTCACCCAAGATGGAAAGTGTCTGCTCATTCTTAATCAACAGCTGGATATTAAATGGAAATGTATTGTCTAAATGTACTGTCTAAAAGGACACAAATAATTCTTATGCCAGTTCTATGAGTTTTTTCTGTACTGCCTCCTACACCTATAACAGCACCTCTTTTCAGGAATATTGCCTCTCATGTAACTCAACTCTCTGAGAAGTTATTTTCAGACAGACTTTCAATAACAACATCTTTTTCCTTCACACAGTTCCAAATGAAATAGATTTACTTCTCTTTCTTGTTGGCATACAGATCGAGGTACTGCTTAAAGTGTTCAACTGTGGAGTTTTTTCAGTTAAAGGACTTTATGCCAAAGAAAAATACAAGCGAAAAAGTATTAATGGACAACAGGATATGGAAAGATGAATGAGAAACTTTCTAACTAAAGCCCAAATATACAAAATGTCTAGCCCAAGGCCACTTAGACAAAACAGTTTAAAAATTCCTACAAATTGAAGAGCAGCCTTTAGTTCCACTAACATACAACTCCAGAAAATAGCTCTCATTTTAAGAATTCTGCTCTCAAGGGAATAATTATCCTTGCAAGTGCAATCAGTCAAATACTTGTACTATCTGAAAAAGCATACATACATCATCAGTTCTTACACTGAGATTTATATAGTACACTTACATGCACACCACACACGTTTCCCAGGATAGGAATATACTCCTGCTCGTTCAACATGTTGCCTACAAACAACTCTGGTAATGCAGCACTATGTGCTGTACAGTAGTCTCTTCTTTATTCCAGCAGATAAAAGCACAGTTTTGCTAGACTAACCAAGTCCATGACAAGAGCCTGCTGCACACCTCAGGAAGTGTACTTACCACTAACAGATACAACCCTTAAAGAACATGGTCATGAAGGGCCCAGGTCGATATAAGCCTGTATGCCACCGAAGAGTCCACCAAATCATCAGTATGAACATTTTAAAGCATATATACACACTGCATTCAGAGGTGTTCCATTCCTTCCATCTCCCTCCTTCCTCCACGAGTGCTCCTAACAGTTTCTCGAAGGTACAGGATCAACCACAATTTAAAGCCACAAAATAAAGCTTTGCAGTTAAAGTGATCACCCTATAAAGGAGCAAACTCCACTAGCAAGACACGCTCATCAGAGTTGCTGCCATTAAATGAGAGCAAAAATAATTAATCCTTTTATTTCTATGACAAGCAAAAAAAAAGGGCCTTAAGAAATGTGAGATTTTATCAACAAAAGAATGAGCAGAAGAAACTCTAAGTATTTTCCTTCTGGAATATCAAGTTATTTCAGTTCTGAAGACTTTAAAAAAATTTACAGAGCAAGTCTAAAGAAGCCTGCCCACCTAGTAGTACTGAAGAAGCAAAAGTAAGAAATGAAGACCAATGGAATACACACTTATTCTTGTATCTGTTATCAACTTATTATGTTGCACAGTACCTATTCCTGAGACAAATCATTGGTTTAATATTGTCACTCAAAGGCATACATGCTAATATAATAAAAGCTAATAAAGGGGGCTCTTTCCTTTTAATGAAAGAAAGAAGCAGTTTATTAGCTCAATCATGTTACTGTTGTGTTTCAATTTCTGCCATACTGAATAGTGCACAAGTCATATTCTCACCTGCACATACATAATACTCACTATCTAACAAACAAACAAAAAAAAGCAACAATTTTGCTTTCATATTCTTAAACAGAGACTTGAGAAAGCTTCTGATGTCTCTGGAGCTGCTTTGTTTGTTTCCTGGACAGGAGAAAAAGGTGGCTTTTGTGAAATAAACTACTAAAAATACGGGAAGATAAGAGTTTTTCCTAATTTTAATCTTAAGTACATGACTGCTACAATGATCTTTCCAGCTCACTGTTCTTCAGCACATCACTTTCTACTACCTGGCAAAGACTTACTAGTACTTGGTTGCTACTTCAAGGCGTAAAGTACCACAAAGTAGCATTTTTTCAAATACCACAAAGTAGCATCTCTAAGGCTTCAGAAGTCTTTCTCTTCAAAGGAAGACCACTGCATGTAATCAAGTATCAGCAGGCTGCGTTGTGCTACATTGACGAAAAACGTGAGTGTTCCAGATCCATTTGACCGGGAAGGTAGCGAGCCTGCTTCACAAGGGAGCCCCGAGTCCCCACTCGTTGTGGCAGGTACACTGCAGCTTCATTGCTGTTGACACCTGACTGAAATTGGATATGAAAGGCTCAGCCATTTTTGCTGGGATGCTAAGAACATCCAAAGAACACACACAAAGAAAACTTCATGAAGATTAAAGCAAGCTGCTGAAAATGGGTCTGCTCAGTGACTGTCTCAGGTTCTTGGCACAAACGTACAAGAGGTCAGCAACAACCACTGCTGACACGACCTGGTCCCAGAAGCGATGCCCTCACCAGCACCCAGCTTCCTAGATTAATCTCATCTACCTAACAGCTCACTGTCATGAGCAGACCACTTAACACTTCTTATGCTGCAGTATGATGCCTGTCAACTTTGCTTAGAAGCAATCTCCCTTCCAGCATTATACTGTTCTGAGGATTTGGGTGTAGCAAAGCAATTGTTCATTTATTTCTGATGACTGGGGTATAGGGAAGCAGTTGCTAATTTATTAATCCAGTATTAAGAGTGTTGTGCTAAAAAAATAATCAACAAACAAGTTCTGCTTAAAGACTGATTATCCAGGTTTAGAATCCAAGTTTTTTCTTCAAGTCTGCTGTGTCCCCTAGTACTCCATGATTTACCTAATTGTAGGGTCATTGGAACAAGAGGTATCCTAGACAAAGTTCAAGATACAGCTTTTCAGAGACACTCAGTTCTCTGGCACATACCTAGCTTCAGCAGTGATAGTGCATTGAATTGACAGAAGAAAAATGAGACAGAGGAGCAAAAATACAACGCCTTGTCTCATGCATTTAAGGTACACTCCAGCATCACAAAGCAATAAAAAGTCATCAAGATTGATGGACAGAGACCTCTTAGGAGACTTTTTCACCAATGTCATTTACAAAAATATCTTCCACATTACTACAAGGAACAAACCTTACCCCCATTTATTTTAATAGTACAAGTCCTTGGAAGGCTGTCACTAATTACTGCATAATCCAACAGACAGGGCAGTGGACAAAGGAGGAGTCAAGCCCTGCATTCCTTCATCCCCTATGGGGAAAGCTTTCAGACAAATTTCTTGAATTCTTAGTATCTTTCCCTGTACATCAAGAGGCATTATGTACATTTGTAACTTATAATTAAACACTTCCAAATTTGCTAACGAAAAGTATCACACAAGAAAAGAAGTATATCCATTATGATGCACATTTGAATAAATGCCAACTCATCTGCAATTTTATGTGATAATTAAAATGGCATAAGTGACAGCTAATTCCTATCACAGCATTTCATCTGGAAAAAAACCCACTGGTATTACTACTTTTCCAAAAGACTGAATTCAACAAAATTCAGCCTCTGGAAAAAAAAAAAAAAAAAAAACAAACCATAACATAAAATAGCCTGAATATCGTACATCAGCCATGTGAATAAACATCTGTCCACTAAGAATTGTTTGCATGTTCCCCAAGTTGCAGATCAGAAGCAAACACTGGAGCTGCTTGCATGAGCTGATGCTGCTTCAGTGTGAAGAGGAACATGCACATTTTGAGGGATGCAACACAGCACAGGACTGCACTGTGTATGCTGTTGCAGCACCATAGCTGTGGAAGGTACCAGCCTCAGGAATCCTGCCAGCAGGTTGGCAAGAAATTAATGTGGTGCATGGATTTAATGAATGGTAATGACGGGTAATATAACACCAGACAGAATCATTATTCTAATCAACAGAGTCTGAAATTCTTTGTTAAGGAGGCTAAACACCTGAGCATAGAAAAAAGTGCAGAATGCACTAACACCCCACTCAGCACAGCACAAAGAATGACCATATACATCTGCAAAGATCACTTTTGGAGTATCACTTACAAAACCTCCAAGTTAGTGATATGCACTTCTTCTCAATCCCCTGTCTGATAAGACGTGAGTTTTGTTGAACTCTGTATCTGTAGTGTTAATGTAAACTCCCTGTTAATGAAGTTTCTGTAAATGATCTATCCAACTACTCTGTAATTAAATATCGTCCTGTTTCCAAGATGATCGTAAATAATTTTTTCCAGCAACTTTGCAGCAGAAAGGATATTCTCTAGTTACCAGAGCAGAAAGCTTGAACAGTCTATTTTTTTCAACCATTCAGCACAGAAAGCCTCAGCCTAAGGAAAACTTTTAAGTCCTGAATACACTTTCTTTCAGAGTGTTAAAATACAAAGTATCTTCAAAGCTTCTGTCACAGGCTGAGGATTCCTAAACCAGTTTCATACCACATTCTTCTTTTAAGTCTCCACATTCAAGTGGAGTACATTATTCAATACCTAAAATGTGATCATTTGGCTCTATTTAAAACTTGTCTCTCGATTGCAAGCATTAAAAAGAATTTTTGTAGTTTATAAAACTGGTCTCTTTTTATTCCAATTATAACAACATGTTTCAGCAATGCAAAAAGCCTACAGGAACTGCGAAAAAGAATACACTAACCATGGAGAAGCACATCCTCTGAGTAAGTTACTAGGATACATAGTTACTGCATAGTCACATTATGATACATAAACTTAAGGCAGTTTGGACGCCTTACCTATAAATTTCTTTACTGATTTAATACATTTCTTTACCATCTGAAAAATTATTTTATAATTCTATCACTCCACCTATATTTGCAATACTTGAAGGATACCTGCAACAGCATTTTAACTACTAAAAATATTATATTTCATTTTTTCAACACAATTTAATGTTAGTGAAAAAAGGCGTTGTTTTTTCTTCCTGACTGTAGAACTTGCTAATTACTACTTTGCTATTCTTTTATCATTTAAGTGAAAGACATTTCTGTTTCATGCACCAGCTGAATTTTACAGCTAACACTATCAATGTCATCAGCTATTAAATTCAACAGCAATACACCAACATTTTCTGTTGAAAACACAGGCATAACTAAGATTTAACTCTGTATTCAAAATTTTTGTGTATATCTCCACATGCATAATGTGGGAATATTGAGTTTCATCTCAGAGTTATATTTTACAGCAAGGAGAATATTGCAACTATTTGCCACTAATAGTTTAAAAGCTGACCACTTGGCCATTCACAAATAATTTATTTTGGTTTAGTATCAACAGGGTAGCTACCAGAAATGAACAGATGACAACTCTCATTGCCAAAGAAAGAAGGGCAAAAAAAAAAAAAAAGGAGCAACCATGAAAAAGAAGTTATAATACCATAAAAATCACTAGTAATCATTCATGCCCAGTTAATTATCAAAACATGCCCCAATTCTTATTAAAATAACCTACTCACATGCTAGCTCACAATAACTGTTTACATTCCAAGTGCTTTACAACTGCATGTTTCAATAACCTTACAAGGACTTATTCCTCTGTGGAAATAGAGCATTACAAAATGTCAAACTTGTTGCAAAACCGCTGATGAAATTGTGAATAAAATAATCTCTGCTAAAATCCCACCAAAAGAATATGCTATACAAAAAAAACCCCAACCCCCCAAAAAATTTAAAGCATTCCTCCCAGGTGAATATTTTTTCTTCGAAAAAAAAAAAGATTTAAAAAATTACGCAAATAATACAGCACTATTTTTTCCAGTTCTATTGTGAACTCTTATTTCACACGCTGGAATTGCATTTCACTTTATTCAAAGTTACAGAACAAACACACAATTCAATGACTGGATTGCTGTATTATCACCATGACATCTGCATACAAGAATATAAGGATCTCTTTAAGCAACATGCATAGATTTGACTGCATGGCTCTCATGCAGTCAGAAGACTTCTAGATTTTACAACTGCCAGACCTACATGAAAAAGAAACATTCTTTTCCAAAACAGTCAGTATTCTGAACTTTTAAGAAAGATTTTCGACATGTGAGCAAGATCATTCATAATGGGAGCTATGCTGCTGTTAATGAAAACTTTGCCCCATATTTTCCCATGCAGAGTGCTTAACACACATACCAAAGGAACTCTAAGCAGTCAGTAGCCCAGACACATCAAAACTTGAGACGCTCTAAGCAAACAAAACCTTAATCATTTACCACACTTCCCAACTCCTTCGAACAGATTCTGATGATTGCAAGCTTCCATCATCTTCACATTAGGCAGACCTGAAGCACTTAGACATAAAGTAAATTAGGCAAGAGGTCACACTTCTAGCCAGGACACATTCCCTGAAACTTCAGATGATACATTCCTAGACCCTGCCATGGTATGAATTCCCCCTGGCTCCTCTTGCCTATCCTTCTCCAGGGTAATTTCCTCTCACGTATAGCCCCCTCTATCCTTTCTCTTGCTCAGACCTCTCCAATTAAAAACAAAGCTATGGCCAAAAAAAAGAGACAGAAGCAACTCAAAACCATGTAAAAGAAGGTATCTCATACAACACAAGTTCCTTGCTGAACACATCTCTCTGAATGAACCAACTCCATAGGCAGACTCTGAATCAATTTGCTCTCTTAGAAAGAAAATTAATTAATTAACTGATACCTGCTAAAGAGAAGGAAAACCTCCTTCAAGCTATGGAACAGATGCAGTAGCATCAAATTACTACTCTCCCAACTCCTTTGATCTAAACACAAATTCTGAAGAAAAAGAGCCCCACATTTCAAAGTTATCTAGGTTTCAGTACACAGGTTACTAAAGTGCAGTCCACAGATATTTCTGTATATATTATACACACCAAGGCAAGCTTTGCCAGTGCAAAAACTTGACAGAGACCTGGATTTTGCTAAATACCTACATTTGGTTGATTGCAAGTACAGCAAATTTTCAAAACAATGAAAGAAAACAAGAACAATAAGAAATAAAATACACTTATTCTGACGACAAAATCTCTTCCTCAAGACAGCCCTAAAGACAGTCACATTCTGGAGATACCAAAAAGAAGTTTTTCTCTCCTCAAATAAAGGAAGAATTAAAACTTAACTTGACAGTAGCAGTATAAAGCTGTGGCTAGTCAGTCTCCAAGTTCCCACGTATATACCTGGTTCTCCATTACCTTTCATAAAAATATCATTGGTAAGGAGGATGTCGCTTCTGTGCAGATACAACTAGCTCTGCTGTGTAAATAGCAAGCTATATGTCAAAGATCAATATTGTTGAAAAAACATCATGTGTTGCAATTATATGCAGCAATTTATTTAATTTTATTCAACTCAGACTCACACAGGCTCTCCAAATACAGATGCATTTAACCAAAGCACTTCAGCAACACAACTTGAGATTTATCTTCTGTGTTTGGAGCTAGTCACTTGGTCTCTCCATATTTCTCTGTTTTTCCATCTGTAATGCTTCACAGAAAGCTGAGAGGCTTAATTTATTAAGCAGCCTGCCAAGTGCTTTAGAGAAGTGTGTTACTAAAGCATTAAAACTATTTATTGGTTCTGAAAGGGTAAATCGTTAAGCAAATCAAAATGAAACCAACAATATTCTTAAAAGGTGGCTGCACTTTTTAAATGCAGGCATATCATGTTTACCTTATTTGCCTTTATAGGGAAAAAAGCCTCCAGACTCTAGGTATTTTATTAGATTAAGACATCAGGAGATCTGATTTTCTCCTGAACCCCCTTTCCATCCACTTACTGTTACACTCCCAGAAGAGGTGATAAGCAGAGAGAAACAAACCAGTATTGCCAAATCAAAGTGACACATGCCCAGCCAGACTCACTGTCCCCAGGCCACAGGGGAAGACCTCTACTTAGGAGTCAACAATGTTTAACTGGCAGCAGATGTCAACTACAAGTCACCTGATCAGGGCAGGAAACAGCTTGGATGCTAATAATGACAAGGGCAAACTGTTCCCAACACCTGCAAGACAATATACTAAATACCGACAGTAAACATATTTAAGCCCTAGACATTTTTCAAACCAGCACCTTGTGTGGAAGTTTTGTATCTATACAAATCCAAAGTATAGGCTTTTGCTCTTTATCAATCATTGTTTTTATTGCAGTATCACTGAAAGAATTCTCAGGAAGGCATTTCTGGCAAGCAAAACAGTTCACCTAAAATACTGTCTTTAAGACAAGGATTGCCTTAGAATACCAGCTATATAAAATACAGAGACATCAACCAACTCCCAAACACTAGTTCCACTTAAGAGTATATAATATGCACTTTTTATAGCTAAAACCAGCTAAAAGAGGCAGTTGGAGCAAAATAAGAAACTCAAAACAGAAACCAGTAAATAACAATACTGATTCCTTGTAATTTTTTTAATTATTAAAATATGAATAGCCAAATAAGACAAACAATCTCAAATGTATCACAGATTAAAACCAGTTTTCATTTAGGAAAAAGAGTCCCAGTACACTGTATAAAAGTTGTAACAGTAGATCAAGGAATATAAGTGATACCTTGAAAGAGGGTAATTTTGAATCACAAGATACTTAACAAAAATCTTGAACTTGAAGAGTAAACATGATTACAGACAATTTTCTAGATATACTAATATATGTGTACACATATGCATACATTTTTAGGATATATGCCTGCATATTTTCAGCATATAAACATAAGACTGCTGCAGTGCCATTCCTCATCTTAATTCAGCTAACCTTGTGCTTTATATCTTTTTCAGACTGCGAATGTATATTTGTACTGCATTTTGCTGCTAGTGTATCCAGTATACAATTTAAAAGATGGCCTGATCCAACTGTCTAGCTCTCTGCTTCCCTAAGCTCCCACATTAGCTCCAAGTATTTCAATCCCACACTTCTACATCCACACTGTAGAACCTATCCTGTCTGCAGCATCCTGAAGAATCACTATGGTAAAAATAACACCTTTTCCTTCTGACAGGTCAGTGTGGCTCACTCTCAGCAGGTGACTGGCAGTAAAAAGGCAGTTTCAGATCCATCAGATGCACAGAGATGGACATAGTTCTCTTCTGGAGCTGCCACCTGACCTGTGTGCCATATCAAGAATACACTGGTTAGCAAGTTAGCAGGCTTCTGCACTTTTCAGGACAGGAACTCTTCTGGTATGACTGCTGTCATTTGTCTCTTGCAGAAGCACGCAGCGACATTTTGGCAAGGGGAATAGGGAAGAGAGGAAGGGCTTTTTTGTAATCAATGGTCATCAGATGGAAACATATGGCTCAAGATGCCTTGCCTTTTGGTAGGCAGGACACTGACACAAAAAGCCACAAAAATACCCTGAATGGTTTGGTGCTGTCATGTGCTATATGAGGTTCTGAATCTCTGCACAACTTTTGTAAGATGACGGTCCCAACCCATTTAAATTTTGAGACTGTGGCATGACAATCTAGAGCATGATTTTTTTGAATATGTACTTTGTTCCTGTAGAAAGCAAATGAGAAATAAGAACTTTGGTGCTCTTAACCTCCAGCTTGAGTAACAGCCATGAGGAACAATACCTCACAGGAAGCTGAAGCCTTGAGCTTTCTACAGTACCACAGAGTTTCCATACATTTTAAAGATCTTTATCCAACAGCAATAGTGACACAGATCTGCGTAATGCACAGCCCAGCAAACCACTGCCTTGGCTGGACACACTGTGCCAGCAGAGTAACTTTATCTATTTCCTCCAACTTTTAATGAATCTCTCCCTCCTGCAGGGTTTCAGTCTCCTTCTTGAAGTCCTGCTTTCATATTAGAAATGAGCCTTTTTTGTGCCTCATCTCAAAGCAAATATCACCTTTTGTTGTCATATTTGCCACAGTCTCAAATACAATTTACCTGAATGCAGGTATGGATTAAATGATGCTGGGAAGGTTAAGTAGAGCAATCACCTGATTGATCTTAGCATGGCTGTTAGTATTCTGCAGAGAATATTGGCCTTACAGCAGATTCTGACCTAATCCAACATTTGTTGGATAGTATGACAAGGACTTGTCTCATATTGAGACAAGGACTCAGTCCAAACATTCAGTCCAGCTCACTATATAAGTAACATTTAAGGTGATTCCAAATGTAAACTTCTAAATATTTTATAAATACTCAGCCAAAAACTGATGGATCAGATACCTACCAAGATGCACCACACTGACAGAGGCAACAACAAGCAACTGAGGATGATTCAGATTTCCTAAACCTTTAGAATCTCCTCATAGTACTACAAGGTAGCACAGGTATGCGTGACCCTGTACACTCCCAACCACAAAAAGTCCAAGCTTGAAGTTCACATGGCTCTACAATAGAACACACACACATATTTGGAGCAAACCTCATTGTCCAGTTCAGTTTGTTTTAGCCCTTCCAACTGCAGCAAAACCAACAACAACAAAGTCTGTTCTGCAGTATTGAAATTCTTTAGGTTTTGTTGGGTGTATAAGCCCCAAATCCTAATATTTAATAAAAAGAAATTCAATATTGCCTATTTTCTTTTTTAAAACACCAATTCATGCTGTCTTTTTACAAGTTTTTGGAGGCAGCAATATTGCTAAGGGGATGAGGTTGAAGAATTCATAAACTTGAGATGCAGTGCATTTGCTCTCCACTTATTTTGTATACAGTGCTTACAAGACCACTGGTGCTGGGAAAACCTCTAAAAGCAGGTTAGGTGCTTCCTTTAACCCCACATTCATAACATTTCCCATCTAAGTTGAATGATACCTTAAACCAGCACTGACTGGCCTTGCTGTCAGCATAACCAAGAAAAAATGTAACACTTTCACTCATACTGATGATGGTTTTACAAATAAGAGGCAAACCAAATGATGCCAGTACTAGTGTACTTCAAACAACTGTCTCTTTTGCAAAACTAGGATAAAATGAGTTCTCACACAATTCATTAGAAATTACAGAGCCTTTTACTCTACCACAAAGATTGACCTGCTATGTTCTCATAAATCCATGGCCTCTGGCAGGGAAAACATGCTGACAAAGATTGCTTTGCAAACAGTCGAAGAAGGCATTTGGGTCCAGCTGTCAGTTACCTGACCTTACAATGAGAAGGCACAACTATCTGCAGTGCTTCTGAAAAGGCCAACAATTACACTGGTAAATGATTAAGTTACACTTAGAATTAATGACTGGAGGAATATTAGTAGTTTTAATTACCAGAAAAATACAAAGTGAGATTGGAAAGTGTTACTTCCTCTTATACGTGCTAATTAAAGAATGGTCTCTTCTCACACACCAAATCAGAAAGTTTCTTTTTGCTTTTATCACCTCATCTTTCACATAAACTTCTTTTTTAACAAAAGAAGCAGTGACAATGTATGAAATTTTAGGGAGTTTGAACAAAAATCTTCCTTATGATCTGTACTGACTTTCTATGTTAAAACAGTACATAGAATTTCATCATATTACTTTATCCTCAAACCCAAGCTTTCTGGATGGCTAAAGCACTGTGTGCTTCCGGGGAAAGCACGAGGGCCTTATGCAAGGATTTTGTACAACAGAGAGTCTACTACATCCCTTGATAAGCTGTTCCAATTTAACTGTATCATTAGAAAACTGCATCTTATTTCTAGTCTGAACTGATCTAGCTTCGGCTTTCAGCCATGAGAATCCCCTTAATCTACCTGACAAAGAACCATCTAACTGTCAGATACCTTTGCCCTGTTTAAGTACTTATAGACTTAGCAGGTAGCCTCTACTGTCTGTTGATAAACTAAATAGATTGAGCTTCTTAAATCTTCCATCCTAAAGCTGATTATCCAGGCCTCAAATTAATGTAGATTTTTTCTGAAATCCTTCCAGTTTTTCCAGCACCAGATGTGGACATGAGAACCGGGATACAACACTTCAGTAAAGCTGTATAAAATGTAGCAATATTCACTTCCCCCTACTTTTCCAGTCATGCACTTTCAGCCTTCTTCAAGACTGCTTTGCAGAGAGTAACACTTGAATTAATCAACCCTCAAAAGCAATTATTCCATCTCTACTTATATTCCATCTAGAAGCTCTTCCTAATACAAAAAATTCAGAATGGACCATGACCAAGTTTACTTCTGTTTGTTGTAAAGAAAAATAAATATATTTTTAACCCCAACTGCATAAGCTCTAAGTATGATGAAATGTATAAATTTGGTATCTGTATTTCACAAGAGAAAAACTGCAGGGAGAAAGATTACGCTGCAATCATGTAATTGTTATCCAATTTAAAGCTCCCTCTTTAAACTATTATTTCATTCAATAAACTCAACATTCCCAGCCCATTTTGCACTATGACGTTCTGATGCTCACTTACATATTCACCTCTTGAGGTGCTGGGTGGTCACAGCAGTTTTTATTCTAAGCACAATCCAGTGGGCACAACAAAAAAATTGCTTCAGGCTAAAGCCAGCGTTCTTCCAGACAAAAGGCAGAGCTGCAGGCTAGTCATGGAGGATTTGCTAATGTTATAAATCTACCCATGTAGCGAAAATTAATTGCCAGTTATAATCTTCAATTATTACTGTATCACCAGCTAGTTTCCCCTTCCTATCCTGGATGAAAAAGAAACCCAAGTAAAATCATGAAGTATCTAGGATGACCATTTTCACAACACAACAAAAAGAAAACTGCCGAAAAAAAAAACCAATTAGAGATTATAAGATCATATCCTATTGTATCTGGCAAAGTATACATGGTCCTCACTGGTAGAGCAGATGCACAAAAGAAGATGACTGTAATGTTTACACAGAAAAGAAGCAAGTAATCTAGCTTTTGGAGTAGTAAGTAACATCAAATTCTGCTTTTAAGTAATAAAAAAATTATTGAAAAGCACCATACTAGAATATGTGGCGACTTGCTAAAATATAGGGAAATATTGTGGGTTTTTGCTGTAATAAGAACTGATCTATTCTCATAAGTGTGGTTTGGGTAACTGTTCTTTGAGAGAAAGATAAACCCCAGCAATATATTTTGAAATACGTCAGTCCTTAGTTTAATGAGTAAAATTTGGTGCTAATGGTAGCATCAACTTCTGAAAAACAGTAAATGGAGTGCTAGTCATTAAAGCCTGCTACAACCTGTCATCGGGAAAGGTAATGTGCTCTGGTATTTTGCTTTTTCTTTCCTGCCTGTAAATAAATACATTCTATGTACCTGTATTCTCTTTGTAATCTAGAAATAAGGCATTGTTCCTTTCCTTTTGAAATTGTTATGCAATAACATACTTCTGTGAGGACTGGATTACACCCTATCAGTACACAGTAGACTTTCAGTGTTCTTTTGGTTAATTCCAGCGCAGGTATGATTGGTCTTTCAGAAGCAGCAGCCATGTTTGCCCATCCTCTTTCAGCGACAAAAGGATTAATTTCTACACATAGCTGGTAGGGCACTTTGGGCCTCTTTACAAAGAGTGGTAATCTATATACATCAGTAGTCAACTTGTTTCTTCTTCTGACTTCTCATCCACTCATACTCTCTGCCTTTCCTCATACTGACACGAATAGTATTTCATACCCTTCCTCTGGATATATAAGGACTGTCTTGATTATTACTCAAAGCAGCTTCAATATTATGATTTTGAACACAGGGAAAGTTTCTCTCACAACCTCACAGTACTAAAATGAGCAAGCTTTTAAAAGCACTTGTTCTGTGTATTGTTTTCATAGCATACTCTGCTTTCACATGGTATGTCAGAAATCTGCCATGAAAAGCCCAATTCGAGGGGTTCTCCTAAAAAAAAAAATCTGAACTTCAGAGGAATTTGGACACAACAGGCTCATTCTAAGGTTGATAGTCTAGAACAAGTGTTAAAACTGTTTAGAATTTTGCATGCCACTTACCCTCCAATCCTGTAATATACAAACAAATAGGTATAAAAGAACTAATACAGAAGAGCGTGAAAGAAAGACAAATGTTGTTGCATACACAATGTGTTAGTTTCTCTTCACTTATTGCCTAGTAGCAAAACTAGGGCACTATTCAAGAGAACAGATGAGGCTGAAGTCTAATAAAAAAGGGAATGTTGAAGTACTTGGAGGACAGAGAGCATGTTTAGGGAACAGTTAACAAAGATTAAGATTTATCTTTCAATATTTATGTTATTTTTGCAGTCTGGCAATTACAATTAGTTTTGCTTTCCAGCTCCGAGACAGTAAGACAATATTAACCAAACAGGAAGAGTTTATTTTTACAAATGAACTGCTTTCACTAGAAATCTGTTCTGTATGCTACTTTCCTGTGTGCTATACTATCAGCTTTGATGCCTCTTTCTTCCACATCAACTAATTATTCTCTACCTCCTTCAAATTCCTCCTTAAAATAGCTTACTGCATGAAATTTTTCAACATTCATAGACTGATTTTTGACTTCACAACATACACTACTTATGGTTTTGTCTGAAATGTATTGGAAGCTCTCAGAAATACAGACCATATCTTGCTGTTTTAAATCTAACACTTACATATGTTACATCATTTGAACACATATGTGACAAGCTTCTTTAGAACCTTTCCAAATACATACTTAATTACAAGGAATTAAACAAAACCCAAAACGAATGAAAAGCCTACAAGAACTCCCACAGAGGATAAACTCTTACCTTCCAGGAAAGCGATAAAGGTTTACAATACCTTTGATTTGCCAAGGAGCTTGGAAAACAAACAGTCAGAATAGTGACAGGTATCTTGAAAAGCTGGAAAGAATAATAAATGCCACAAAATAAAACTCGTAGCATTCCCTCCTTGAGCAATGCAGTCAAGAATAATTTTTCCTGATGAGCAAGAAACCCAAAAATATATAAAGCTGCATTACCGCTTACAAAATTTAAATACCTACAAGGCTTGGTAATGTTCACACCCAGTGTGTTGTGAGTTATGAGAGAAGCTGAAGAAAACTTACACCAAGCACAGAATGTTCAAAGACTCTATTAAAAGCGCTATACACACAGCTCACCATCATTTCGAGAGCTGAAACATTTTTCCTCCCATTTCTCCTCAAATTTTTCCATTGCCATGCATTCAGTTTCTTAGTGTATTTGCTCAAGGTTCTCCAAGTCTTCTAAAAAGCCAAAAATACAGCAAAAGCATGAATACAGATCAGAACCACAAAACTTCATGATTGTGCACAAAAAAACCCCAAAACTCTAAGAGACCCTGAAGAGAAAATCTGAAGACATTTTCTTTCCCTTTTTTCTCAGCACCTCTGCATGGTGACGTGTGTAAGCTGCTGGGATGACTGAACATTGATAACATACAGGAACATGCAGAAAGTTGCTTGGGAAAGGCAGGCAAGGTAATGAATAAAGCCTTCCAAGTCAAAGGATCAGCTCAATGCTCTGTGTGTGAGGGAACAAATCTCTCCCACAGCATTCTCCTCTTGTTTAAACAGTTGTTTTGATCTACTAAAGAGATGTGAAAACCTGAGATTAACTTCTTAAACACTGAATGACATGAATGACAGCCATTCCATGTAACACCTCTAAAACTATTATGTCCTGCTTTCTCAGAGAAATAAAAAAGTGCTGTATCATAAAGCATGCCTGCCTGTAGCATGTAGACAGGAACAAGCTGCTTTACCCTGCAAGACAAGCGAAAGCCATACAACCATGGTTACTGCAGCACCGCGCCCAAGCTCTCACGATTCACCCTGAGCAGTACGACATTACCCGGGGCCCAGTCCACGATAATGCAATCCCGTGGCCTTGTCTCAGCTCTGGAAGCAGGAAGCACAAGTCAGTATCAGTATGTGACAGATCACGTAGACATATTATCTACTTATGATGCACCGCAAGGAACAGAACTACTACTTTCACATCCATCATGCAATATGATAGATATGAACAGACACTCTTCTCTCTCCTTGAAGGGCTTTCTTTTTTTGTGATGGTTTTTGCTTCTTCTTGCCAACACTAGGTCCAACTCCACCAATACTGAACTCATGCTCGTCTTAAACATCCATTTTCTTTGCTGTATTCTCGCCTGTCCTAGAATTTGCAGTGGAAAAGAGAACCGGTCTGGAAATGAGGTTATCGCACATTTTCTCTCTCTCTTCTGCTGCTTACTAATCTGTGCCATTCCTCCAGTTGAGCTGAACCCACACCTGCAATTTCAGCCTTTTTTCTTCCTACTTTTGACTCACTCCTCAAATCTTTTGTTTTGTATCTATTTCTTTCTCCGCAATAGAATGCAAATATTTATTCCAAGAGAAAGCGAGAAAACATAATAACCATTTCACATTCTCCCTTCCCACTCTCTTTCTCTCCCTTATAGCCCTCCCTTCTTTCTTGTACAATAGATACAACACACATCTGTCCCACTCTCCATTTGTTTCACTCACATCACCCCATACTTCACATCCCCTTTCTCCTCCTGCTCTCACAGAACAGCAGGACAGCCAAGCAGTCTTTTCTGTGTTTGGAAATCTAATTCTGACCCCTTGATTCTCTAACTACACTACTCTTCCTGTCCTTCTTCCACCTCTAAGCTTATTACACTGTTTGATAATGAGTTATACTTTTGTCTCTAACTTCAGCCTGAGTTTCCTTCATCTGTCCTTTGCACTACAGTGAAACTATTCTCACTAAAATGTCTAGAAACCTTTTACTATTGCAACAACACAAATTAATAATTTCTATCACTCATAACCCTAGTGTATTCTTCATAAAAATTAAATTTCTTTCTCCTTTTGAAACTTTCACTCTCTGTTTCTGAGTTCCATGACTCTACCCTCTCCTGCTGCCCATCCCTCCTGTACCAATCCCTTCACCGGTCGCTGGCAGGCTCCTTATTCCTCCTTTGTCTTCTAGCAGGTCTCCATTGAGCTATATCTTTACTCCTACTCTTATGTCTGAGAATTTTACATTCAGTTCCTGAGAACAGGTCTCAAATACAGCAGATTTATGTCTAAACAAAAATCTCATTCTATATTTTGGACACTTCTTGCCACTGCTCGATACAGCTAGAACAGAATTTAGATCTCACCACTCCTACACACTTTTCTCCACTTCCTCTCTTAATCACCCTGGACAGCACAAATAATTTGTCTATCATTCAGATATTAAATACTATGATAAACTACTATGTCATCTTTGCCAGTAACTTCTCTCTTGATCCATTCATACAGGTTACGTCTATATCTAAATGATTATTTCTGTCTTGCATCCCTAGGACAAAGTCTGCTCTAAATATCCTCAGAGCTGAAGATTTGTTGGGGCCTTCACCTCATATTAGTTATATTTTCTTCTTTTTCTTGTTGACAAACATGCTTGTTCCTGCTTGTTCACACTGTTCAAAAAATTCCTTCTTCTCTATTGTCATACTGCTTTACCATTATTCTCTCCGCATCCTTCTATGCACAATCCTCCATTCCATATTTAAATATTGGGAACAACTCATCTATGTTTTCCAGATTCCTCTGTCTTATGTACACTACACTGTCCACATCCTACTTGCTGTCACACCATTTGCTCACATTTCTAGTTGGTTCATGATGTCAGTATCCATTTATGAAGCTTTTGACAACCAGCCTGTATTTTCATTCAGGCCAATTTCCACACCTGAGTAAGGATACCTTCCAAGCTCTCACAAAATTACTTCACTGTCCTCCAAATATCACGTTAAAGCTTTCCCTGCTGCAGTTCTAAGAAAGTTACTTTAGTTTAGGCAAAAGCCAACCATCTATCACACTGAGCAACTAAGTGCTTTTGTTTGCCAATATTAAAACTCCTGCTTTGTCATACATTAAAAAATTAGTTCTCTGCAGCACAATTTCATAACACACACAAGCACACACCCTTCCTCCCTGTGCCAGTACCCTGCATAGTAGCATCTAGTGTCTGATGGGGCTGCTAGGCATTAGGATCATACAAATAATAATACTACCTCCTTAGACACTGCACTAACAGATCAATTACTTATATTCTTCCAGATCATTGTCCTCTGATTATCTCCATTATCAGCCCTAAACAAACAAGGTTTTGGCTCTGTCAGCGTTTGTGGGGGTGGCATGGGTCCAACAAACTTTTCAGATTTAAATCATCGTATCATCCTGTCTCAGTAAGACATAACTAAGAGCAGCTTAAAAAACAACTGAATATGCTAACTACCACCTGATAATCTATCTAATCTAGACAATCACAAGAGGCCAGCCTAAAAGCCACCTGAGGACAGGATACTTATCAGAGATTTAAAAATGAACACACATAACGATTTACATCTCTTTAAATCTCAGCTTCCATTCTGACCATTTCAGCTCAAAATGATGACAAGCTCAAATCACCTTATTCTGTAACTGGGGAGATCCAGTCCCATCCTCTTTTGTCTTGCTAGAGAAGAGAATTTTGATCCAGCAAACTTCTCAACAGCTACTACTTCTACGACATTAGCAGTGTTCAATCCAAATATAACTTCAAATTCCCAGGCTCTGCCTGCCCCCTATGTCTAGTCCCCTGCAGTAGGAAAAGAAAGAAAGAATGACTGGACAGAAAACATAAAACACTGTATAATAGAAAAATATATAAACAAAATAAAGAACATAGAGATGATCACACAGAATCAAACCCCATGATCTCTTGCCCTTTGCCAGTCATTCTTATGTCTTGATGCTACTTCATCAGTCACCCTTCTGTCTCTTCTGCTGAACACCTGCTCCCAGGGAACGGAAAGGGAAGCCAGCCTAACCCCCTGTGTACTGTGCACAGCTCTGTCACAATATAACTGCTTCCGTTTTACAGATGATTCAGGAGGGGCCCGCAGACTAAGCAAAACTGCACTAGACAGATACTACAACCAGCACTTGTGCAGAACCTAGAACTTCTGTCATCAAGTCCTTTGCCACTTCTGGCTGATGATCCTTCTGATCTGGGAAAACTCCCCTTCTTTTTTGCCAAACAGAACACATTTTGCAAATACACAGAGAAACCAAAAAGCTGGAACACCAAATAATTGTAAATTCTAATTCTGTCAAGAAAACAGACAGATAGGAATATGTGTTGGGCTTAGGCACTGTATTATTAATACAACTTAGTAAAATATGAAGGAAATAACTGAATAATAATCAAAACATTTCAGAAATAAGGAAGACATTTCTATGAGCACAAGACCAAGAGCAATCAGAATGCTCACTTCTCCAGCAACATCAATGGCTTTCAAGCATAACTTTTAATAAGTCATACAAAAAATTTATGACAAAACCAGTCCCTTAAAATCAACCATAGAAAGGGACACAAAAGAAAAAGAGAGAAATTAGGCATGCAATAGTTGGTTTTCCTCTGTTCTGTATCAGTTGCAAGTAACTGTGCTGGATTCTTCCTTGAATTTGAGTCAGCTTAGTCAGCTGCATAGCACAGTGATAAAAAACTGGGCCATTTTTACCCTCATAGCATCTATCTTTCTCATCCAGGAAGAGAACCATCAAAGATTTCTTGCTATAGATTTGCTAATAGACGTCTGTCAAATATCCTTACTGTGTCACGACAACATTTGCCAAGGGGATTTTTTGCATATTAATTACCTAAAGACATCAGCTTCACCGGGCATCCTGCACCATTAACTCCTGAATCAGCTTTTCAAAGACAAGCTGAAGAACTTCTGCACCAAGTTGAACTTGGAAGACAGAAATATCCAGTAACTTAATCTACACCCATATAAACCAAAAATCTTTCTTGCTAGTTATTCCAAAATCACTCCTAATAATGAATAGTAATGGCATTCATATAAATTTATATTGGAGTTAACTCTTTAAGAAACATTCATAGCAACAATACCATTTTTACTGAAGGTGATCTTTCTTAGTAATGCATGCAGTAGCTACCAGAAACTTTCACTTTGACTATCAGAAACTTATGGTTTCTGCCTACAGGACTCCTGTGATTCACAAATAAAATGTAATTAGAAATGTTTTCTATAGGATTTTCCACTGCTTTCATCTCATTCATACACCCCAGCCTTGGTTAAATGGCTAGTATTTTTTTTGCCCCAAAGGTAACACAGAACCTGATAATGTCCAAATTTTTAATTAACTAGAAAAACAGGCCCATTTCAAAGAAATTAGTCCATTTCACAGTGGAAATTATTCAGCTCTTGTGTAGTCTTTTTTTTATACACAGAAATCTATATTTAATCTATAAACTATTAACCACATACAGAGGCAGATCAACAAGAAAATGCACACATGTTTTTATATCTCACTCAAAATTAGATACACAAAGTCATTTACTTTCTGTGGTGACAGAAGGGCTTAGGGTACCCTCTAGCAAACACATAAATTTCCCTCTTTCTCAAGTCTGGTTATAAATTACAACAAGTAGAAGGAATGTCAGAGACAGATCCTGAGTGACAGTGCTGGCAGTCGACAGGGAATCACACATGGTTTCCCTACACACAATCAAAAAAAAGGTACCTTAAACTACAGGAGATCTAGCCTCTTCAGAACAACTGTTGCACAAATACTGAACTTCATCAAGATACGTGTCACCTAACAAAACTGGATTTTTTAAATAAGTCATTTATGGTAAAACAGTTTTACATACATATTCAAAAACATCAAAAATCTTGATTCAAAACACAGAATGTCTGATCAGAGAACCTTACCATTACTCCACTCCTTTTATCCAGTGTGCGGGATGAAGAACTAAAAGACAGGTTTCAGAAAACAACTATGAAACTATGAAGATAAACTACAATTCTGACTAAATTTTCTGGGCGCTATCAGACATAATGTTTAATTCATCCTCTGTCATCATTCCTTGAAACACATTAAATGAGGTGACAGCCATTACCAGGAGACATGCCACTCCCTGCAGAAGATGTCCATGTGAAAAAAAAATAAAAATATCAGAGCCAGATATCATATACATAATTGATCAGTCACTTACACACCAGAATGCACACCAGAATTCAAACCCATTGTAATTTCTCATCCTAAACAAAGACCCCATGGGGACCTCTACTTACTGCTCTTATTCCCAGCATAAAGATAAGAATGGTAAGGAAAGTTCAACTTTGTCTTGGAAACAGCCACAGTTTTGGGCCCTGTCAATTCTCAGTTCTTTCACTCATCAAGCTCCACAGAATATTACATCTGTTTAAGAATCAGTATCTCTGGAAGACTATATTAGCTTACAGAGCAGTCAGAAAATTATGCAACATTCAACCTTCCCTTTTGCCCACTGTAAAACCAAAACCAACCCCAAAGCACCAACTACAGTGGCCTAAATTCAATAACCACACTTCTTTCTTATGGAGCATGTGTTTAAACCCTTGTTATAATTTTCTTTCCCTTCAGCCCTTTCTAACATTCCCTACTACCACAAAAAGGGGGAAGATGAAGGTGGTAAGAGAAACATGAATGTTTTTATTCTTTTTTGCTTAGTACATTTTTAAAGGAGACAAACAGCACTACAGGAAAATCACTAGTAAACAAACAAACAAAAAAACCCCAAAAAAAACCAAAAAACAAAAACAAAAAAAAAAAACAAAAAACAAAAAAGAAATAAAAATCAACTCCAATCCCTATGCTTACATTACCCAGCTGGTTTTGTCTTCTTTCACAATCTCCCCATAAATAATTTTAGCTCTCTTCCTCTTGCTTTTCATAAAGCAGAATGCTGTATGTCACATCATTTTTTCTCCCCTATGAAGTGTTCCCTACTACCAGTTAACTTTCTTAACTTCTTATTTTTCCAAGAAGAATGACAAATTCATAAAGATATTTTTTAAAAGAATTAAAAAGATACTGAAAGCAAAACTAATCAGTATTCCTTTAATTTTGTTCTTATGTTGCCAAAGGATTTACCAAAAAAACTTTCCAACAGATATTTGTGTGGGAAGTCAAAATATCCACTAGATTTAAAACTCCAGTTTGCACGTGTAATGATAAAGTAAAACGGTCAAGTTTGGGGTAGAACAATAAAGATAAAAAAACCTCTACTTTAAACACAAAATCAGAAAAACAATTACCATTTTTCATGTAACATTCTTAATGTCAAACAATAATGAATCAGTATGGTTAGTGAAAAGACAAAACACACACACCATCAGATTGAAACTTCAATAATACAAACCCACTGAACTGGGAAACTGAAGTTGACTATGACACTGAGTACCCAGACACAGACCTAAATCCCATAGGTCATAGTTAACTCTGCTGTAATTCACAAATATACACAGGGTATCTTTTGCTCCTTTACAGCCTGTGTCTACCTACAAACATTGACAGCACTCAATGCTTGCACATTACTATTACTAACCAATTATTAATACAAGTTCTGTATGCAAAACCAAAAAAAAGCCCCAAAAAACCATTCTTCCATTATTTTCTCAGATATTGTATAAAGTAAAACATATGCCTCCAAAATTAATCTATAATCGTTTACAGGTTATGGCTGATAATAACAGAACACTGTACCTACCTCATGCACACAGTTACTGTGATGTTTTACAGAACTCAAATTCTTAGGCACAGACTTCTTTTACTATGCTTGCTATCTGCAAGAGAATCTTCAATTCTTCAAATATGCCATTCAACCTTTTAAAATTCAACATAAATTCTAAATGCTGCTCCAATTCTGATAACCCCTCTTTTAGCTAAGCTGGTTGCTTGGTACTGATTTGTCAGATAAGTTACACAATACTATTTCTGTTTCCTGATTAGATAAGCAGATAAGTTGTTTGGGTTTTTTGGGTTTTTTGGTTTTTTTTTTTGGCACAAACATTTATCTATAAAATTTCTCATTTTCTGTGAACACTTGCAACTCTGTAATCCCCTCTCTACAAATCTACTGCCAGTAAAAGTCAGCCATGGACAGACTGCATTTGCTATAGGAAAACTTAGAGTAAGTATCAGCATGCAAAAAGCAATTCTGTCTAGAAAATTGAACAAACATTCAGGAAATTTCTCTCCCTTGAAGCTGCCGACATATACACTGCAGAATAAAGGAAAGCAGTGAGCAATACTTCTGTGTCTTTACTTTTACCCTTAAGATGGGGCACAGGGGGCACATGGCCTCGGTGCATCTCTTGCATTACAGAAATGAACAGCACAGTCAGATTATGACCCCTCTGCCCAGGGATGCAAGTATCAACCGCTTGGGCAGGCAGAGACTTGGTAGGGAGTGTTCCTACCCCCCACCTCTGGGAAATGCTGCCTCCCACGTCCCCTCCTGGGCCAAAGCAAGGAGGAAGAGCAGCCCACCTATCTAAGCACACATGATACACAACCTGAAAAGAGGTAGCGAAGCAAGGATCAAGCTAACTGGAAGCACTTTTTGCCACCTGACACCATTGTTTTTCTACAAAACCAAAGTGAAACACCTTGTCATGGTCTGGAGACCAACATCTTCCCACACCTTAGCCCCCACCATGCTCTGCACACAGTTCCACGCATCTAAAAAACCTTCTTGCTTAACTGCTTACAAAGGAATGGCTGCATAAACTTGGTCATATCAACTAAAGATGATGAAATGCAGACAAATATGACAAGAAGTAAGTGTAAAACCTGATCTCTCTGCACTATCTTTACAAAACAGGACAGTAATTTTTGATACTTAAAATCCTGCCCATCTGTGGTCCCCAGTTACTTGATACAAGTAAGTTACAAGTAACATTTGATTTTTCTAAGACACCACTTAAAAGTCTTCTGGCACCACAGATGCCATTAAGAGGGTCTACTCAAATGGGTAACATTGTAAAAAAAAGGAGTTGGGTTTGGTATTCAGGCCTATCATGACCACAACACCTGTCTATGAACAAAGCAGGCAAAAAATTTCAACATGTCACACAACAAGTGAGCAAGATCAAAGCACAAGTATTTCTGCAAACACATTAAAAATGTTTCCTGGAGACCAATCTAACTCTTCAAATTTTTCTCCAGCTTTATTAATAAGGATGGTGAGGCCCAAGGAAGATTTACAGTGGGTGTTCAGACACACAGATGGGTGTGGTGAAAACACCTGTATTAACAGACTGCCTAAGCAAATATAGTAGAATATTTCAACACATACTAATTTATTCAAACTTCATGGAAGTTCTTTCTAAGAGATCTAACAAAAGTTACAACTTGGAAGCAATAACATCCCTAAGGCTTTTTATTTTCTAAATATAACAGTCAATTTGGGGTTTTTTTTCACACAGTATTATGACATAAGTACTATAAAAGCCAGTAAGTGCTTTACACCTGTCAAGATCATAATGTCAGCAATGACATTACACTTTGTATGGAAATAATTTTTCTGGATAGTGAATTTAAAAAGAGGTCCTTTGATGGAATGTCTGACCCCCCAAAAAAACCAAACAAGACTAGAACTGATAATTTAGACTGAATTGTTCTAGGAAACAATTTGCATATTATGTGTGACTAAGGAGTAGAGACATGCTTCAATCTTTATGTCTCAAGATTATAATAAGAATTTATGTTCAAGGACTTCTGTGCACAAAACATTTTATCTCAACAAATTAATTACCTTAAGAAGGCCCAGCTGAAGTAGCAAAATTTTTGTTCAATTATTTTTGAATCAACATTACTGACAGATGTACAGAGCCTTGAACCTTTTACCTATAAATAAACTACATGAAAATCCCAGTTCTGCTGCTAACTTATCTCTGGGCTGACCAAATAGAGAGGTTCAGGCACATAAGAATCAAGTTTGGCATCTCCATAAAGGTCTTTCAAAAAGGAAGTTTTATGGTATTTTAAGTAACTTTTATGTGCACTCCATGCAATTTTATGGTTTATCACACAAATCTACGTTACTGATTAATTAATTCTTTTTTCAAGAGCTTGTTTAGAAAACATAAGATTCCTTTGAGCTGCCAAGACGCTCAAAATCGAACGCACGTGTAATGACAACTATAATATAATGAGAAACTTAACAACCTTTCAGAACATATATTATGACATTACAGGTAATAGCGGGATTTCTCTCAGCATGAGTAAGTCACACTGAAGTTTCACTATGATGGGATCGTACATCACAAACTGACTTCCCAAGAAATATTTCTCAAGACAGAGAGGTTGTGTACATAAACCACTTTTTAAACGAAACAGAAACAAACATAGTTACTTAAAAAAGCATCCTGAACCATTTCACTAGTTGCATTAAGTGTTACCTCAGCATGATGTTAATGACACACATCACAAACAAAAAGTGTAAATTTTATTTGCCTACGCTCACCACTGAAGTTTCTTCTCTTGCAGCTGACAGAATTGTGTAGGGCTGGCATACTGGCAAATACCACTATCCTGGAATTTGTGTGTTCACACTGGTGGTACCAGAAGACCTTATGGCCCAAATGACTAATTTGATTTGTTTTTGCATAATATGCATGGCTTAGCGTAACCTAAGATAATATTTGATGCTAGCTGCTCAGTTGATTGTAGGTCACACTCAGCAGTACGAATGAAGAATAAAATGCGATTTGAGCTGAAGTGAAGGAACGCAAAGATCGTAACAGACCCTTTCTCACTGCAAGTGAAAACGTCTCCACTAAGTTGCTAATAATAACATAATGTTTAAAGTTTATATGCTTATCTTCACAAGAGCAATTGAAACGTTGCACCAAAGGACAGGGTCCACAAAAAAAATCCAATATGGCCACTGATGTATAGTTGTCTTTTGACTCTAAACTGCCTTATCTTTTACCACATCTGTCAGTTGCACAAATACACCTGTTATAGCCATACTTCAAAAGAAGTTGATACAGTGACAGTCATCTGCATGTATCCAACCCTGAAACATTTTTCATGGCAGAGACATCCATATGCTATCAGACCACCCTGTCAAGGCCAAAACACAGTCATCCGCAACCACCAAGAGACAGACAGGTAGAGGTGTGCCAGCACTATCCACTTACCTTCTTTATTAAGCCTCATAACCTCCCTGCTTTTTCCACCCTCCTTTCCAGTCTCTTCCAGATCTACACCTGCAGAAGAGAAGCAGAGTCAGGAAGCGCCGAGGGCCGTGAGGTGTGTATTTATTGTTTGGCGAGGGGAGGAGGAGAGGTGAGGAGGTGAGCAGTGTTTCTATTTGCAACAGCAAAAGCACAATGGTCGGAGCATCTGCCAGGGAGCGGAACCGCCGGGCCCCCCGCGGCAGCACCCTCGCCCCCCCCTCCCCGCCCGCGGCATCCTCCGGCCCCTCCGCGCATCCT